>JAQGAT010000862.1:0-21579 GCA_034687845.1 Pantelozetes paolii
ACACATTTAATCAAGTTCAATTTTTACTTCAATAAAAAATATTTTTAATGTTCAATACATATTTTAAAGTGTCATAAACAAAGTATTTTCAATTAAAACAATACATGTTTTTCATATATTTCTAACTTGACCTGCTCATTAAAATCTAGGGAATTAACTACATGTATCTTTTAGATAATAAACTATACAGGTTAATAAAGCTATTCATGATTTTAATCGATTTATTAATATTTTTAAATTTAAAATATGTGAAAAACATTTATTATAAGTTTAAAAAGATATTGTATTAAGGTTAAGTCATTTTTATAAATTTACAGATGAAATTGGTAAACAAAGAAATTAATCAGAAATTAATGTTACTTGATAATTTAACTTATTTGACTGGTGAATATAACTATAGAAGAGGTTTACAAAAATATAATAATAAATATCGCAAAAGAAGACAATATTTTAATCTAATTATCATTAATATTATTACAATTTTATTGATTAGTAAAGAAATACTTTCATTATTCATAACGGATCCAGATTCATTGCAAATGATTGGTGATTATACCTTAAATTTGAGAGTTAAATACCAAATTAAATTTATCGACATTTTGCTATTATTTAATTGTGTTTTAATAATTCAGTTAATTGATTATTTAAATTTTACCAATGTCAAATATAAATATATTGTTGAATCAGAAGGTGTAGAGAATCTAATTAGTAAAAAACCAAAGAAATTGTTAAATACCTTGAATATAATTATACAAATATTTATATGTTCAATGAGTTTTTGCTTTTTCTTTGGTTTATGTTATTTAAGTTTTTCTTTTTATAATTTTCTATTGTTTGGTATTTTTTGGAGTTTTCTGATGTGTGTTGGAATCGTTTATGCTGGAAATATATACCTGTATCAATTGATATATTTTTCATTAATTTGTTATAAATACAAATTACAAATCATTAATCAAAACAATATAATTTCACAAATGATTAAATTTCAGAAATTTATTAATAATCGAAATGTTTTTAATGTTTTAATAAATTGCAACAAAATCTATCAAAATATCAATGATTTAAGCAAACAAGAATATCATTAATGAATTCTCCTAGATCAATTTTAATTTAGACAAAAAAAAATGTTCGGATTTATGTACTAAAAATAAAAGATCCAATTATAAATACCAAGGTAATAAAATATAATTGATCAGAAACAGCCTCTGATTTAAATCTCGATCATTAAATAAATCCGAAAATCAATTCATCATTTAATCAATTATTAATAAACATTATTCACAGAGATATTCATTTGAAGTGTTTATATCACATCATAATCATTGAAATAATTGAATTACAGTTTGTATTCAGATTATACTAGGATATTTTCAATATGGTACCAAGTATAATTAATTATTAGTCTTTAAAGATATAACTGAACATTTATATAATGATAATATTTGTAAAATAATTGTCTAAATATTTATATTTAATCCTTTATTCATCACTTCGTTGACTAAGACTGTAAAACATCTGACTTTCCTCTGAAAATCAATAAATTGTTTTTATTTCACAACAATTTGTGGCGTTTTGTGTAACAATTTATTTATTAAAATCATTTCAAAACTAATTCTGACATTAATTTTATACTTATAATTTGTTTGTTTTATAGTGAGAACTACTATATAACTGAATTAATCAGGGAAAACCTCTACACCTGCTGTCATATGCAATCAAATATTTGCAAAATTTAACTTAAATTGAGATTAAACTCAAACTCAAACCGATTACTCATTTCTATAAACTTATAAAGACTTCAAACTTTGAATGAATAAATAATTTTATATTTATTTTCAATTTATTCCCAAATTTGGTCTAAACTTTTGATTTTATCTCTGATTTGCTCTGAAATTAATGTTATGTCTAATCATGCAATAAAATGCATTACATATTCAGTTAATCAGGTGTTCAGACATTCAGACATTTATACATTCAAATCAATAGTATATTTGCCTCAAAAGTGCATTTTATTACCGGTATCTCAACTGTACAGAGGCTTATAAACTGATATATGCAAGCTCATTTATAAATATAAAACAAGAAATGCATATATGGCCAGGAATTGAAGTAAATTAGCATAAATAAACCTTGCACATCACTGTTAACAACAGAAAACGCATCGATGATACTACCAGTCCTCTGAGGTCTTCGCCTCAGTATATGTATTGAATATTGAATTGAATGTCAGTTTAAAATATTTTTATTATTATTTGGTTC
The DNA here is from genome assembly GCA_034687845.1 of Pantelozetes paolii. Taxonomy (NCBI): domain Eukaryota; kingdom Metazoa; phylum Arthropoda; class Arachnida; order Sarcoptiformes; family Oribellidae; genus Pantelozetes; species Pantelozetes paolii. The sequence continues at coordinate 2,260 of JAQGAT010000862.1, forward strand.
AAAGACTTCAAAATATTGAACATAAATATAAATAGATATGAAGTGAACAATGAAGTAAAACTATTTTACCCTGAATATCCCTCTTAATAGACATTTCTCAGTTTATTAGTCAAAATAAATTGATTTCGAGATTAGGATTACTTTTTAAAATACTTCAAAATCGTTATCAAAAGTAATGATATCTATATCAATGCTATTATTCATTAGTCTTGGGCTTAAGTTCAGTAAGGATTTGCACATAATTTCACTTTTTATTTAAGTTTATTTTATATTTGCTTTCATTTCAAAATAGTTTGAAAAATAACAGTAAAAACAAAGCGCTCTTTGAATATAAATGCAATGAAAGTATATATAAAAATAGGATTTAAAACAACAGAAAAATAGACCCAAAAGACCAAAAGACTGTGAAATAAATGAAATATTTTTCTCTCTCTTCTGCCATAGAATTGCCATTAAATTCATGTTTTTATATGACTTTCGATATGTATTCTCAGTCTATACTAAACCATCAAAAAACTGTTCAATATATGCATAAATTTATTTAATGTCTTACATATCATAACAAACAATAGGATGTAGAGAAAGATGAAGAAAAAGTTTAACGAGATTTACATGAATGAGAGATTCAGTCAAAAAGCTTTTACATAAATATAACATTTACATCGAGTATAAAAAATTATGTCCCCTTAAAAGCCCCTTAAAATATTTTTCAGTAAAACACTGTATATTCAAATTTTATTGAAAATTTTATTTAGAAAATTAAATCATTATTTTTTATCAAATATAAAATTTTGATAAAATATTTGATTCAAAATAATGTCACAAAAAATAATAATAATTTAATTTCTTTTGTTTTGTTTTGAAAATAATTTAATAATATTTTGAAATAGTTTTCACTATTTTAGAGATAAAAACACCCTTTAATTCACTGAAGTGTAAATAATAAAAAAGATTTTCCTTGTTATTAATGTTTCCATCATTTAATTAAAAATACTTTCATTTTGTTATTTTAGACCAAAATTAGAGTCAATTTTTGTATTGGAAATACATTTCCATTGCTTTGGGCTCTCATTCTGTGATTTCCACTCAATTCTCTATATTATTGTATTTTTCAACTAATCTGACACTCATTTCAGTCCAATATTTGAGTGCAATTTGTTTTAATTTTTTTTCTAACTCTACACAAATATCCATAAATAAAACACTCAATACTTTACTCTTAGCAATGTACATTGATTACAGTCAGCAATTTACTCTTGCTCACATTCGTCGCTCGGGTCTAGACGTTCAAGCAATTTAGATCACCTCTAATGTGATGAGAATTAAAAAACTCACAAACTGATCTGGAATAAACTATTGATCACATTTGTCACCAGAAATACTAAATTTCAGTCTTAAATACAGATATTTATTTCTACCGATATAATTGAACAAGACAAAATTAAACTCAACATGCTTCTCTGTATTTTTTATTGTTTTGTTTCATTACTTTCTATGTTATAAAATATTTCCCATTTGAACAGCAGTAGAGACAATGGTATGGATGCGCCGGCAGTGCAGACAAAAAATCAATAAATTGGCTTCAAATCCATTGCGAATCTGCAGTCGCTGTAGAGAATAGAGAGCACTGGTATGGTATGGAATGGTATGTATGGCAGACTCCGATAGAGATACACACTTTTCTCTAGCCTCAGCTCAGAGTCAAATAGTGTTGTGATGTGAAGGAAGAGATGTAGTGATAGAGTGCTGTGTGTTGTGTAATAAGTGAAACAGAGATGAGAAGGAAATACACTTTTAATCGTTTGTTTCATTTATTTGTATACAAATAGTAATAATATTTTACACAAAATACCACTCAATTGTGTTCAGAGACTAAGCATTAGTTAATTGTTTTATATATGAGTCCAAGAATCGACGCTTTTATTGAAAATTGTTGTCAAAATATATGAAATATTTATCAACTCTTGTGCTCTAAAACAGTATTGAATATCAACTTAATTACAGAATATTTCTGTCAATTCTTGCCTATCTTTCCCCTCGAGAAGAATGAATGTATGGCAAAGAGATCCATGTCTTTCACATACCATTGTTGCCAATAGTGACGGCTTATATGAACACACAATTCATGTGATATGAAATTCACATATAATTGAATGACAACTGGAGTCAGAAATTCGCCAAAAAATATAAGAAAAATATTAATAATAAGCAAAAAATATAACGAAAAACAAAAGAAAACCTGAAATTTCATAAAATATTTTATTTAAAATTGATATATAATATCAAAAATGGTTTTATAAAGAGAGAAATAAAACTTAAAATTAAAATAAATTTGAAGAAAATATTTGGATATATTTTTCTGTCGACTGTATTGAGTGTAAAAATATTTTACACATTCATTGTGTGAGAAAACATATGTTTGAACTCTAAAACTCTATTCAACTCTAAAACTTAACTCATATTTGTGTTTGTCGGCCATAAAGAGGAAACAGAGTTAAAGAATATTCTGTATATTCTTTGGAGAATATTCTGGTGTTGTTGTTGTGATGAGTGTTTTGTTGATTATATTCTGCGGTTGTGTTGTATTGGATGTGAAATAATGAGAAGACGGAGACGTTTTTCATACAAAACAAATTCAATGCTATCAACACTATTACATCTTTTATACCTGTCATGTGTTATACCAATTGCTTACACAGGTATGAGTGCCGATGCGAACCAAAAAACAGACTAACATTTACACAACAATAAAATATCCTCTCTTTTATTCATTTGATGTTTGCATTGCATAAACGATATTAATGTTCATATCGTTTATATAAACATTAAATAAATTTCAATTTATTATTAAATTATTTCAAATTTACATAAAACTTATTTCAAATTTTAATTTTCAAACATTTGCTTAACTTTTTTATATGTGTTTTGGTTTTAATTTTTCTTTATTTTTAATATTTTACTGCATTTTGAGCTCATTTTCATTCAATTTATTCATTAGTTTTGTTGAGACTATTCATTGATTTGAATCTTATTCTTGAAATTCAAATCTAATTTGAAATCGATATAAGATTTCATCAAAACTTTTTGATATCTCAATGGCTTTGAGTAAAAATATTTCATATTTTTTTCTTTAATACATTTCTCTATTGAATGAAAATGAATACAAAATGTTTTGAAGTGTTTATTGAAAACAGAAATTGAAAATAATTTTCACGAAAATATAGCTATAAATAGACATTTGAAGCACAGGTTTCAAAAAACGCCAAAAGTTTTATTGATTTTTTTTAAATTATTAATTATTTATACTTTTGACTCTAATCTAACGCAAACCTCGTCTCAGTTATTGACAGATATATAGCGTTTGACACCAAAAATGAATGAAATTTTTATCTCAACTCAGAAAGTAGTGGCGGAAACGGCTTTAGTAATAAAAGCCTGGCCTAGAGTTTAGTTCATTTAAAGGGAACAAAACAAAATTGATTTCATTTCAGACAATATACTTTCAGACAGTATAGGCATTTGTTGGGGAAATCACTGTATTTTTTGATCTGAAATAAAGTCCAAATCAAAATTAATGCAATGCTATCAACAAAAGGCATCTAATCTTTCAATAAATTTCTTTTCTTGATAATAAAATACAATTAAAAATTCAATTAAATTAATGAAAATCTCCTTCAAATCTATTAGTTGTAAAATAATACCCATTTTTATAACAATAAATTATTGTCAATAATCTGATAGCCATTCCTTGCCTTTCCTCTCAAACCAGAAGTTAAAATACAATTTTTAATTTATTATCGATTCCTTACAAAAATCATTTGTAATTTAACTCTAGTATTGTATATAAAATAATTGCTTGATTTGCGAGACTGAGACTTGAATTTAATTCAATTATAGTTTTGTTTTGTTTGTGAAATAAAATATTTGTTTTCTCGTTGGATAAGATTTTTTCCTTGTTTACCCTATCCAAGAAAATCAATGAATTATTTATTGATTGTTTTTGAGGACCGAATCATTCAAAAAGTCATTCAATGAATAACAGAGTTAAACATCGATTTGTATTTTATTCCCAATACTATCCGTACTATTCATTGAAATCTAATTTTTTGAAAAAATAAATTTTTATTAAAACATTAAATAAATTTAAAATCTGTTTAATAAGCCATAAATTTGATAGCATTTGTAAATATCTTTAGTAATAATAATCAATTTTTATTGGATATCTCACCAGGGAGTAGGGAGTAAACTCATAATGGGGTTCACAGGGTGTATAATATTTTTAATTGAATTATTAAAATGTGTTAATTTTTGTGTTTTAATGGTTGAGTAATAAAAATCATTTAATGTATTAAAAACAAAATTTTATTCAACTCTTTATGATCTGAAAGAAAATTTAAATCCACATTAAATTCCTTATCTTTTTAGCACTAAATTAGACAATAATACGGGTGCTATCAGTGCTGTGCTATGTTTTGCATTTCTCATTAATTCTTTACCAGAGATAATAAAATTAGGTCTGAATTGCAGTAATAATTGATAAAAATTATACTAATTATTGAAGACATTAAACAAAATTAACAACAATTAACATGAAATACACATTAAATAGATTGAAAATTAATCTAAAAATATTCAAAACGTCTATTCATTTTTCTTCTGCCGGTGCTCTACACAGGTCTGGAACTGAACTCTTTTATCAAACACTTCGAGCCCTTATATTACGATAATCATAGACTCCGTAATCAACATTCAAGAATCAAACGCAATCTGAATAACAATAATATGACGGTTAGGAGTGATCAACAAATTAACGGCACATCCCATTCCCGACAGCACAGCTCTAGGAGTAATCCTCACAACGAGATTAGACTCAACTTTTCAGCGCATAATAGACTGTTTAAACTTGTGATCAAAACTGATAACTCATTGTTTGCATCAGACGTTGTCTTTGAGTCCACCAAAGGATCCCTTAATTACAACACCAATAATGTTATTAAAGGATATTTAGAAGGTTTGTCATCCCATTCCCCCTTATATTTACAAACACTTATATTAAACTGAAGTCAGGGGTAAACACACTTTGAATTTAAATCAAATATTAAACTAATTTCATATCAATTCACAGACGACTAGTCAAACAATATTCCACTGAAATAACGACTGAATATTCTGTTTGACATCATTTGAGATAAAGTTTTAGATGTTTTCAGAAATAAAACATTTCATTTGATTTTCATCTACTATTCAGTGCTTAGAGATGTCTTATTTTAAAGCATTGAATAATTAATAAAATGTAAATCAAATGATATACTGATTAAAGGACTGCAAACAAATGCAAACAAATTTTTACGTAATATCTAATGAATATTATGTTTGAATTATTTCTTATACTCTAATCATTTAAAGCATTAATTTCTGATGTATTTTATTTCAAACTTCAATTTATTGGTGAATACATTAACAAAATATATGTCTATTTGAATATAAATTAGAAATTATTGTACAAAATGTTTGCATTGTTTGGCAATACTTGTGATAAGTATGGCCAGGGGTTACCGTTACTCACTCGAGAGTAAATGGAGTTATTAAGGGAAAGGAAAATAAGGGTGAATCTCAAAGTATAGTATATTTTTTAGGGGTTTAAACAATTTTTAGTACGCATTGAACGGAGAAAACAATGCACTAATGTTATCCCTGCTCTTAGTCTTAAAACCGGGTAATCCAACCAAAATAAGCTTTAAATACCAACTAATATATGAATTTCGAGATAATATGAAAGTAAAGACAATTAATTGAAATTTGTTTCACCTCGAGTGAACCAAAAGAAAGACATAATTCAAACGCAAAGAAATCTATTTTAAAAGAGCACTGGTAGTTGTAATTGAATCAATAAATAAGTGATAAAAAATCAGATATATCTCAAAAATGATTCACAAATAATGAAAATTAGGTTTTGAATATTGCTTTCACATTTCAATGAAATAAATTTATTCAAGTTTATTTGAGATCTATTTTTTAATCTCACTTTTCAGTCAAAAACATTTGTTTTAAACAATTAATTGTAAAGTTTTTTATCGCAAAGAAAAAGCAGTAAATGTTTTGATTAAATAAGTTTTAAATTCATTAATAGTTGCATATCTTGTCTGAAATGACCATAATTTTAATAATAATGATATTAAGGGGTATTTTTGTCTTTATCTAATTTAATCGACATTCAAGTCAAAGACAATTAAATGGTTTTTATAGCTTTCAATACAAAAGAAAAGATTTAAAAGTTTTTCAATTAAATAAAAGTAAAGTTTTTAATTGAACTCAACTCATAATTATATCGCACCCTGGATAATTTATACCTCCTCTTCAAACATCATTCATTTGACATATTTAGCACTTAACAGTTTCAAACTATTAGCATGCTAATTCAACTAATCGTCGGACATTAGTTGACTGTATATAATGACAACATTAAATAATTAACTTAAAAACCATATTTATTATTACTGTTCAGATGACGAGCACTCAGTGGTGGAAGGGGTGATCACGTCTGACGGTCTGTTGGACGGACACATCCGTACCCTTAATGACGAGTACTATATCGAGCCCTCGAATCGCTATTTTGATACCAAAGACTTTCATTCAATTATATATATGTTATCTTCGGTTATGTTTCCGACGATTAACAAAAATATTTGCCATTACTTTCACAGCCATTCTATAAGTGATAATAAGTGGAGTAGAGCTGATGGCCAGCACTCCATGTGCTGTAATAATTGCACTCATTTTATGGCCGCTAATGACAGAACAGGTGATGAAAAAGTTGATAATATTTCATCAGATGATGGCTATAATGATGTTGTAGGGGATGTGGAACTGGATTCCAGTGACTATAAAACTTTAGATAACATTAGGAACGGTAGTAGTGATGAACAGCCCATCGATTATTTGTTCACTCAATTAATCAGTAATTCATTGAATGAGAAGAATGAGAACAAAACAAACAACAGTTCCCTAACTATGGGTAGAAAAGAGAAGAGCAGAAGAAGTGCCACAAGAAGTGGAAGAAGAGTAAAAAGAGACAGCACTCACACGAGTGACAAAAGTGGCCAAACATTTAGCAAAAATCAGTTTAATTTACATAAAACTAAGCCTTACTTCTGGAGAGACTTTGATTCAATGCGTTACACAGAGTCAGAGCCATATGGTGTTAGGGCTGTGCAGAGGACCCATTGGGCAGAGGATCGACATGAAAGACATGTAGTTATTGATCCAAAGAAGACAACTTGTATGCTATACCTACAGGCAGACCACCTCTTCTATGAGAAGATGGGTTCCGACGAGGCCTGCATTGAGGTCATGACCAGACATGTCCAGAAAGTCAATCAAATCTATAGGAATACCGGTCAGTCATATATGCAATGTTTAAAAATAATTACCCTGTTCAATTTAGTCATCAAATATTTTATATAATAATCTTCATTACATAAAAAGGGGGTCAAAAACCATATTTTATTTTATAATGGGAAATGTGATTTAATCCCAAAAAGGGTTTCATTGATAAGTATTTTATGGTATTTTTAAAATATATTTTTAATTACAGTTTTATTTTGAAAATCATTATAACCTCTGAAATCCGTTTGTATTAATGATTAAATGAAAATATAATTGTTTTTCTCAATACTTTATGTCTTGTATTATAACATCAATTAGTTCTCTATCTATCGTCTAATCCCTTATTTATTATTCAATGAGCTCTGGGTTTGACAGTGGAAAGGCATTCATAAGAATTGTCTTCAAATATAGCCATTATTTGCTACTTCTTTGCAAAACCCTGTTTCAGATTCACTCAATTCTCGCCCAAAAGTTCATTGAATCGATTGTTGAGATTTTAGTGCAATATTGGGTATTGAGGTCTGGAATAAATAAATTTCAATCAATTCTGTGACTCAATTGATGGTTAACTTGCAATATGTGTTAAATAGTTGTGCCATTAGTTTATCATCAAATAAGGGACTATAAGGGACTAATCTCACACCTAATACATTAAACCCAGAATTCATTACATATTGCGATAAATATTACAAAAAACTTAATAATAACTTAAATCTAATGAAAACACTTAATAATTCATAACTTTGTGATAATAAACCTATTTTTTGCTCCCATTTTGTTATGACATAAATAAATAGCATTTTTATCACATATTTTATTGAAGATTAATAACTGTTTTGATTATTATTGGAGAAAAAGTTATCTATTTTTTTCTCGGAAATAAAATTTTCAAAATTGTTTTGAAAATAGTTTTTTTTGTAATTTTTTTCTTTAAAGTATTTTATGAAATATTTTCACTATTAGTGCCCAAAATATTGGGCTATAATTCTTGTGCCAGAATGTAATACATGAGTGAAAATAAGTGCTAAAAACTAATCGATATATCAGTTACACAACTAAAATCAAACCCCTCTATAGTTAAAGCACTGATATATCAGTGAAGTTATGTCGGATATACAGGCGCTTGAAATTAGTATACGATAAGTGTTAAGTACAGTAGATTAAGCTTACATTTCAAACACCAGTCCTAATGGCTTATTGATCCGATCCGAGTCGTTGTGTTATATAAAATATATATAACTTTACTATAACTCATACATCGATATACACACTGTATATACTGTTTATACAATGAAAAATCAGAGCTCAAGTATTAATCATATAGACATTCAGAGGACAAGGATGTCTGGGTTTTCTTATATCTATTAACATTTTATATGACAAATCTTAGCGCAAATACATTTCGTTAATAAACTCAACAGAAAATCAATATTTTTATTAAAAATTTATTTCTTTTTGAAAACAATTTCACTCTTAATGTAAAATTAATTCAAATAAATCGTCAAAATATTTGATTTCATTAATAAATTGCAATTATTTTGAGCTAAATATTAATTCATTTAATTGTTGGCAATCACACACTCTATTCAGAAATAAATTAATGATTTCAGTAATGAATCAATAATTCAATTCAAGTTTCTTTTGATCTTTTAAAAATAGTCCCATCTACTCTATTAAATTAAATATTGTAAAAATTTAATTATCCTATAATTATATTACCTTTTTATGTATGTTCCGGCATATTTCATGATAAATATAAATTATTCAAATTCATTTTAGACATCCCTGTACAGTTACTGTCAATTCAATTAAACAAATTGAAGTTTTTCATAATTAAATTATTTGAAAACGAAATCCATTATCAATTCATTACTGATAATTAGTTTTTACTTTCCCTCTCCTCAACTAAATTAGTATTTATTCACATTAAATCAAATGCAGTTTAAATACAACACAAAAAACATTAATACCAGACATGGGTTCAGATAATCCATAACAGTATTCAATGCAATACATAAGCGTTTGATTGATGTTTGCCTTCAGACCACTATTACTGGTGTTGTCTGATATATACATGTACTGTAATGTCAAGAAAATGTTTGATTACTTTCGACCTCTTTATTACATCCGCACTATTTTTAGCATGCTTACTTACCAACATATTGGAAAATGTTAATAAATTTAATCACATTTCTCAGACTTTGACCAGGATGGCAGATCTGACAATATATCCTTCCTAATCAAGCGCATTAAAGTACATACAGTGGACGCCTTGAAAGACCCTGAATACCGGTATCCGAGCACTAGCTATGGGGTCGAAAAATTTCTGGAACTCTTCTCTGAAGAAGATTACGACGCCTTCTGTTTGGCCTATATGTTCACATACAGAGACTTTGAAGGGGGAACGTTGGGTCTGGCCTGGACGGGGGACCTCAAGAATGCTGGCGGCGTTTGCGAGAAAAATGGCGTAAGTGTTCAACAAATATATTAAACAGTATTTCATAAAATCTTATCAAAGGTTTTACAATAAAGTCTTCGCAAAAGTTATTTTAAGACTTAAAGTAAATGTTATTCAAAAACAAAATGTTTTCAAAGTTTACAAAATTTATAAAATATTTTTCAAAATATAAAGAATTTTGTGAAAAAAATATTTATTAGAATTTATTTCAGTGCAAAAGAAACTGAGAAATTGATGGCAAAATGAAAGCAAAATATATGTTATTTTGTTATATATTTTATTTTTATTCAACAATTTTCACATATCTTTAGTCTAGTCTTCATTTTATTACATATTTCTCTTTCATCTCTATATTTGAGACAAACAAAAGCAAAACAAGAGATGAAAAACTGTTATAAAAATTGATTTCTTTGGATATAATTCTCTCTCTCTCTCTCTCTCTCTCTCTCTCTCTCTCTCTCTCTCGCATTTATAACATCATTCACTCGTTTTTATGTATAGCTCATAAAAACAAGGCATTCAAACCCAGTCGGCATAGGATTGCGTGCGGCTTCAGTGCAACACATTTTGGTAGACAAACAACGAATACATTTTATGCTAATGTTTAAAGAAGAAGAGGAAGTTGTGGTCTGAAGTGAATGAGAGGAAAGGCAGACACAAATGGCTCGGGATGTCAGCACAACACTGGCATATATATTGGGACGACTCAAACACCTGACAGATTAAATACTCCAAAAACTTGAGTTCAAACAAATTAACACAAAAAATATAATATGAACTCAATTTGTAAATACATTTCATATGAAAAGTAATTTTGAGAATAAAATTGAAATTAAAAAACTCTTAAACTCTTTGTGAAGAATATGTCAGAAATTTTCGGTTATTATGTAAGGTTTGAGTGAACACTGAATGAGTGATCAAGTTTTGCAACAATAATATAATATTCAAAGAAAATAACGCTTTTTAACACTCGATCTGTGAGTGAGAGCACTGTATTTGGGATAGTATTGCAAATTCCCAGCACTGGAGCACTAATTTGTTAGAGACTTGAAAGTGAACTAAAATATAACAATCCATCAAAAAAAGTAACAGAAAAGAGATGAGCGAAAGATGAGAATATTAGGAACGGGTCGGAGGAATGGCTGTTAAATTAATGTGTCATGTATTTTAACATTATATACAATCAGCTCTAAATTAAAATATTAGCGCAAAAGAGGAGAGGGATGTGAGTGCTAGACAGCAGAGAGATTACACTGAAGAATGAAATACCAATTCTTTGAAATACGTTTTTGAGCTTAAACTCAATTTTAGGTAATTTTTCACTAATAATGTAATGAAAAAACATTTTTCTGTGAAAACATTTCACTCATATCTAAATTGATTACAAAATAAGTTTATCCTTAAGTCTAATAGTTATCTCATTTGACATTCAGTTGTTGTCTTATGTATACGACAGGGAAGTGACCGACGATTGCTTTGAAAAATACAATTTAATTGTGTTATAAATAAAGTCATTTATAATTCACAAATAATTTGCGATTAAATCCAATGTTTTTTACTTCAGTTATACATATTATTGTTTAATAAAATTAATTATATATGACTGAGAAAACTGATCTGGAAAATAGGATTACAATATTTATTTTCAAAGTAACTCATCTAAGTCATCTCTCAATAAGTTTTAAGTTTAATGATTTATTTGGGATTATACCCTGAACCACTGAAATGTCCAATTGATAACAAAATTGGTTTAATTTTTAATGTTTTAATCAAAAATAATATATTTTTTCAATTTTAAATCACATTTAATTGTTTTCAGACTTTTTTATTGTGAGATAATTTGAAATAAAGTTCAGTTTTAATGCCATTTCTATCAATCAGTTGAGAGATAATTGAGTTTTTCCTGTAATTAAATATTTTAATGAATTTTAATTCAAGAAATGTATTAAATCTTATGTCTTATGGACTGAACTCATGAGAAAGTATTTAATTATTTTTGAATATATGATTATCTTTCGGGACGTCCGAAGATGAAGGAAGGGGAGGGTAGGAGTGGTGTCAATATTGAAAGTATTTTGACTTTTATTAGCAAACCTCTAACAAAGGGAATGGTTTTACACAACTGGTTAGCAATTGCTTCAAATTGTTTAATGAAAAATACCTTAACTTTTAATAATTACTACACATTTTTATTAATGAATTATTTATAAGAAAATAAAATATATTTAAACAAAAAATTTGTTAAAAATTACGAAAAAATGTATTTTTTGTTGTGTTTATTGACATCAAAGCATAATTGAACCCAAAAAGTGAATCAAAGGGAAGAAAAATAACTAAAAATATATTTTTTTATTAGAGATTATATTTTATGACATCATCTCATAGACTAAGCTTTCTTTCTCTCGGTTTGTGTTCACAATGCAAGGAATGGTAGGTCTTTTATTTTTGGAATACAGTGGTAGTGGCTATTGTTGGCAAATATTGTTGATGTTTGAAATGCACAATAAATGCACAATAAATTAGATTTAAGCACTTTTTGCCATTTTTTACATAACAACCAAATTGTTTGCTTGTCTGCTAATAAATGGACTCTAATAGAGCTATTTGGGTGTAATGGGTGACCAGTCTGGCCGCTCTGACCAACAGGAATGGTATTATATTTATAATAAATCTTAATTTATTATTATTACGAAATAGTTTAGATGTTTTCCTAATAAAAACGGTTCAACCGATGGACTACTGATTACTAATAATAAAATAATATTATTATTACAGCATTCTATACATTATAAGACTAATACCCTTTCCCTCTCCTACCCTCCCTTACCATCTCTCCTACCATGCCTTCTATGCCATTTGATAGCAATATATTTATGAACTAAACAATAATAATATGCATATATTGTTAAAGTCATACATATATTGCAGTATTGTTTGACATATATTGAAAATTATTGGTTTAAAGTTTAGATTCCTTACGATTATTGCGATTATTATTATTATTATTATATATTTTTGAGCAAAAAATGGTTCAAATGGTGACTATCTTTGTGTAACTTTTATGCATATATTGTTGGCATAAAAAACAAATAATATATTGAATATATATGAGTCTTATGTACGGCAGGGGTTCGCAGGCACTGACTAATGGAAAGGAGTTATCCCAACAACTATTGAATAGTAAATGTGAAGATTAATACCAATGCAATGCCAACACACAGACAACACATCCAATACAAAGCCAACAGCAATATCTGGTGAACAACAAAAGCACCCCTTTATGTGATAATATTGAAAATTCTTAAAGAAGTTAGCAATGAATGAGTTAGAGATGAGATTGTGTTAGAGCTCAGGCACAGGCAGTTAGGCTGACGGAGAGAAGGGATAAAACCTAAGCCATGCAAATAGAAATGAATGTATAACGAACTGTTAGATGATGTCTACCAGTGCTGGTGAGGAGCACTGGAATAGAGTGTGAAATATGTTTGGTTAGACAGGCATTGGCTGACGAGGGCTATAAAAATTAAAAAATCATGAACTCAGACAACAATCCAATATTAGACTATGTATTGCCAGTGCAATCGTGAAAATATATTTCTCTATATGTGTATACTTCTATGGATGTCAGTGCGCTCTTTGCTCCCTGTGCTCTGGCTGTGTGTGTTGTGAGGGCTCAAACACAATAACGCAAATCAAGACAAAGTATTAGAGATGAATCACTTATAGTAATGAATGTAATAATGCGAGTGTAACTCAAATGCACCAGAAATGGCAACACTCGATAACAACACTCCTTTCCCTCACTCTCTTCCCTATACTTTCGTATCACATGTTTTAATCCTTTCGTATAAATATATATTGAATACAAAAAAATATATAAAACATTAAAAAGAGAACAAAAAAGCAAAGAATAGCGAATAGAGTACTGAATGTAATCGCAATTCAAATGGATATTACTGTTGAACACAAACTCCAGAATCAATTTAACCACTTTTGAAGACAAAAAGATAATTGATTTTTCAAATGATTTCTCATTTTTATCGTTTCTTTAATACAATTTTAAAGTCATTTTAATAATTAAATTAAAATTAAAGCAAAATCTTATTGAAAACTATAAAAACATTGTTTAAAACAAAAACTTCTCTTTTATTTAGATCTCTAAACCCAATATAAGAAGTCATTTGTTTGATCCGTACCTACAGTTCAGATATGAAACGGGAATGGAGTTCACAGTTATATGTTGTGTAACTGATGAGCACATACTGATCCCATTGGGATCGTAGGCAACGAAGACTACTCTATATCTATCTATGAGTCCTGAGTCGAGAAATGAAACAATAATTAGAAATGTATTATATATTCAGACAATTCATGCCATTCTGTACTTTGAACTGAAAAACAACCAAAAGTGTAATATTAATCATAATTAAGACACAGATAGAGAAGGAAAGGAAGTTTTGGACAAACTTTTCGTTCAACCGATAGATACGTCCATCTGATGCTTGTCTGCAATAACTAATTATGTGATCCAAAGCCAACTTTTCTTTCGTTAGATTTGTTAGTCTTTTTAGCACTCAATGGTAATAACAATAATATTTTCAGATCTGATCTAAAAATCCAATTATTATATAGAAATGATTTTTTTTTTCTAAAGGATAACAGGATTTCATTCATTCAATCAAATATTGAATTTCAATAAGAAATGCATTTTTAGTACAAAATATATAAATTGTATTTAAATATAGATAATGTGAAGGAGTATTGAAAAAACTTATTGTGTTTTGCATTATATTGAAAATAAATTGTTTTATATTTTAAACACAAAAATCAATAGAAAATTAAACAACACTTGATTAGAGACAATGCCTTTCCTCCCCTTCTGTGTGCTATACTTGTGCTCAGAATATATTAAATCTAAAGCCGAAACAGAGTCTCAAAGAAAATAATAATTTTATTGAAAAACAAAAACTTGAAAATTGTTAATAAAAACTATCAGTTAATGAAATATATTCCCCCTTCTCTCTCTCTCTCTCTCTCTCTCTCTCTCTCTCTCTCTCTCTCTCTCTCTCTCTCTCTCTCACCCCACTCTCCCTGCTCCTTTAAAAAACCTGAGTTTGACTTTGAATAATGATTAAAGAAATTGTTGAATAATATTATGTAAATTGAATTTAATATTCAATAATAATATTTATTAATAGAAGAATCCAAACATAATATACGATAAGCTTTAAGATTATCTTAATTACAGTGTAATTGAAACAAAATATGAATAAAATTAATTAAAATCCATTACTTATGTGAGAAATGTTTTTCAGACTAACCTTTCATAAACTTTTGTTACAAAAAAGTTGCAGTCATATACTGATTGACCAATAAATTGAATGTTTTTATATATGAAATATATTTTTTATATAATGACTGAAAAATAATTTATAATTTCTCTGATAATACCTATCATATAGTCAACACATAAAACATTAAACTAATCAAACATTGGTTACAGTTTTGTGTAATTATTATATGAATTTCATGTACAGTATAACCAATTAATTATTTAAATGACAAATCAATAAAAATATCATCAAATGATAGCTATTATTGTATTTTTTCAAAATTATAAGAAAATTATAATATTTTCTCAAAAAATATTAGTCAAAAATTTATTGCAATTATTTTCATCCAAAATATCATTTAATTTATTTGAAAATGCATTCAATTTTTAGACATTTTATTATTAATTCAATTTGTATTGAATTCTTCGCTCTGTTTATCGATCTCTTCGTATATGACTGTTATATAGTATGAGTTGATTTCAAAGGATAATAAAATACTGATTATCTAAAAATCAATTCATTGAGAGCTTCAGAAAATTATAATGAAAATTGATTTTCTTAATTAGATTTCAGTTAAACTAAACTAAACTAAACTTTGTAATTTTTCTTCACAAAATAAATTATTTATCTCTCTTTTAATGACAGTATTTTGCAGTGTTTTTTGAAGTTTCAACTAATTTGAAGCCAAAAAAAAGTGAAATACATTTTCATTTCGTCTAACATTTGACTAACATTTTTGTGATTACATTCAAAATCCACTTTTGATTATTCGGTTCTAATATTTCATAAAATTGTTGATTAATATTGTCTTCTTTGATAACAGAGTCTTCAAAAATATATAATCATATCTTATATCGATTGTAATTATCAGTTAATATATGGGATAACCAAGGAATGGGTGGAATGGGAGGCAGTTGTTGAAAGAGATTTCTTTTTTACTTTAACATAAATTGAAGAGAAAATTGAAAATAGATTTCAATGACAAACACTTTGTAACCATTTTTACTGTTAAATAAAAAGGGGCTAAATTTGTCACGATCATTTATTTTGACTTTTCATCAATCAATCCTACCCTTCGTGTCACTACACCCCCTGATTATTCTGTTTAATTACGAAAAATTAAATGACTTTTTGAATTCAAATCTTGTGATTTGTATCCATTTTTACGTCTAATTATTGATCTGAAAACTAATTGTTAATTACTATTGAATATAAAATTTATTCAAAACTGAAAACAAAATAAATTTCTATTTATTTAATAATTTTATAAATAATATAAAAAATAAAATAAAAATTTCGTTAAATTTTTTGTTAAATTTGTTGAACAAATACAAAGCTATAATCGTTTTTCAATAACTTATAGTCAACTTAATTGAAAAATTGTATATCAAATGGAGTTAAGGGGTGAAAGAGTAATGTCTTAACTGAAATCGATTGCATCGCAGGGAAGGGTAGATCTAAAGACATAGACATCTAAACGTTAATTGCTTATTGGCTTTGCAGTCATCCATGCAATGAAAAAAGCCATCAATGAATCAATTTATTACCTCAACAGCAAAGTTCAATAAAAGTGTCTGAAATTGTTTTCAATATATTCAGACATATTTTCTAACCGATCAGACAATAGGTCATAAAAGTGCTGAAGTTTGGGAAACAATATTAAAAATAGTGAATAAGTTATAACAAAATAGTCTCTAATAATGATTGTAATTATTATTAGCTTTATATACGGTATATACAGATCTGTATATATCTAACACAACATATGGGCAATGGTTTACACAATATATTATATATTACTCTCTATTAGACCTAACTTTGCTTTTCTCACATTTTATCCCAATTTCACTACTATTTTGTGAACAAAACACTGAAACCGTTCGCCAATAATATAATTCAGGACTAAATTGAATGATATTATTATTACTGATATAAGAGTTAAGGCCTAGAAATCCAATAATAAAAATTGAAATAAACATTAAGTTTTTGTTTAATTAAATTCACAAATGAAATAAATAGATGAACATGTACAAATTATTGCTTCAAAAATAAATTTCTATTAGTTTTTGCTCATAAATTAAGTCTTAAGTTATAATTTAGTGATTAGTAGTGAAACAGAAATATAAAATTTTAATACTTTTTTCATTAAACGATCGATAAATCTATTCAATCGACGAATGAATGAATTTTCAAATGAATTTGATTTTATTTATTGTTTTATACATTATATTAAGTCTATTGTCAAGTCTATTGAACTTTTTTCACATCCAATGCACATCTATTGCTACAGTGAGGGTCAGTTAGATAGTAAATGATAAGCTATTCATTGATAGCACTATTTAGAGTAATTGCTATTTATTCACACAAAAATCAAATTTATTTTAGCGAAACCTCGTTATGAATCATCAAATGCTTGGATTCTGTGCTATAAAATCTGTTCCCCTTTACTCACCTATAGATTATAGAGAATCAGTTTTTTGGGGTTCGCCTGCTTTGGCTGAGAAGAGAGCACTTTATTTATTCATTTGGCTTACAATAAGACAGAATAAGTGAATGAATGAAAAAACAAGTAATAAGAGTGACATTAATAATAATATTTATAAGACATAGAGAAAGCAATCCTAATATCATATCATATCATAAGATAAAGAAATGTTTTATATTTTTTGAGACCAAAGAAGAGGAAAACTAAAGATTATTATTATTCAGTATTTATTCAATGATATCACAGAAAAAATATATTAAATTAAATGAAGGAATGGTAGAAAAATAATTCAGAGAGTAATTACATTTTACGACTTATACACAGTACACACAAAAAAAAGTTTATATAATATTACAATATTGTTAACGATTTTTTAAAACTTTGAAAATATTATGATTTAGTTTTAGTAATAGAAATAAATTCAAAACTATTTGTAAATGTATTTATTGTTACAAAACATTATTATTGCCTTATTTTGGATGAAATTATTTTTGTCTAACTTTCCACTCCACTACTGAAAAACTATTGAAATATTATAATGTCTGACAATTTGACTAAAATTATCAGAAATTAATGTCTAGTAATGTCTAATATATTTGAAAATTAATGAAATGAATATTAAAACCCGTTTTCACTGTATTTGTGAATATTTTTTTGCGTCTATTTGTTGAGAAAATATTGCAAATCAGGTAATAATTATGACTAAAATTTATTATTATATCCAATGTCTGTTGAGTTCTCTCAACAAAACACTAAGTTTTGTGAAACAGATTTATTTTAGTTATAACTCAAAGACGTCTCTCGTTTTGCTCTAATCTTTTAAAACTTTTCAGAAAATGTTTTATTGATTTATATTTATATTATTTAACGTTTGAGTGAAGCATAAAATCCATAAGAAATTTCATTTCAATTTTCTGTTGAGAATAACTATTTGAAACGTTTATTAATTTGTGTTTCATATGAAAATCAGTATTGGATTTGAAAAGCAAAGCAAAAGCAAAATAATATATCAATTTGACTGTTAATTCACACAATACTAGTGAATACGAGAAATTCATTTTAAACCAATCTGTTTGACACGAGAGAGAAATAGAGAGCAAAACTTCCAATTCATTAGTTTGTCAATCAGTTTGAATGAATTTTATGCTTAAATTATACAAATTGTGAATACATTTGCAGACAATACTGTTATACATGTGACAGAAGAGCAAAATCTCTTTCTTATCGTTTTGTTGTCAAATCAATAAATGAGAATATTTTGTACAAAAAAACTAAAAGAAATTATTATTTAAGAGAATTGACAGTCAGTTGTGACTCCAGTGCTCTGCTGTTAAGCTGTGAATAAGATGTTGAAAAAAGTGTGCACAGAGAGCACAGGGAGAGCGCTGAGAGTAACAAAAAATAGTGAATGAATGAGTGCTTTAAGAAAAATATTTATTCGTTAAATGAAAACGAATAGAGAAATAGAGAAACGCTTTGTATTTGTATTGAACTCTAAGAGTGTATAAAAAATATTTTATATTTAACTTCAGTAGTGAATCAAAGGTTTGGTAAGACTTGAAGACTTGCGCTCAAAATTAACAACGAATTCAATGAATTGACAAAAGAGTTGAGGAGAGAGAGAGAGAGAGAGAGAGAGAGAGAGAAGATGGAAGAGC
>JAQGAT010000863.1:0-21575 GCA_034687845.1 Pantelozetes paolii
ATCAAAACAAAGATACTCTCAATGATTGAGAGATTGGGTAAAAACACAATTGGCTTCACGTGTGGGAAATTATTTACCATTAATTACTTCAGATGTTATGAAGTGAGTCATAAAATAATAAAATAATTGATTGAAATTTAATTGATTTAATATTTTTACAGATTTTATCACTTTTATCAACAATTTTCCTAAAACTTATTGTCATATCCCGGGAGTATCAAAGAAATGTGTAAGGATTTCATTTGCATAAATTATTACTACAATCATCAATTAAAACATTAATAAACTTGAACATTTATAATTAGGCTTTCAAGTGTACTAGTAATTCAATATAATTAATACAATCATCAATGAAAACCTCTATTCAAAAATGAGATATAATTATAATTATATGAATATTGAGTCAAATATCAATATTTTGTATAATTAATGATTTATTCAATTATAAATGATTTTCAAATATATTTTCAATGACTTTATAATACAAAATGTTAATGGATTGTCATTCACTTAATTACATCTAGATCAATTATTAATATATCGTGAAATATATTTTAATATGATAATAATGACCATAGTGATTTCTATCCTTGAATTTCTATCCGACAAGATTTAGATTTTTTTATATATAAATAAATGCGGAATAAGATTGAAATACTTATTTTTGACAAAAAGGATATCATATCAAACACTATATTTTTAATTAAATTAATTTATTTCTATACATTTTGTGCTTCATTTTTATTATTAATAATTCAAATATTCACCGCCTCTTCAGTCAATACAGATATAAAACAAATTTACAAAATAATGAATTCATTATTTGTTTTGCATTTAAACTATTCTGGGTTTAAATCAATACAATCATTATTATCTAAATTCAAGGTATTTTTTAAAACTATTGAATTTATATTAAATTTATATTATTTCAAAACTAAGATACTCTCAATGATTGGACGATTGGGTAAAAACACAATTGGCTTCACGTGTGTGAAGTTATTTACCATTAATTACTTCAAGTGTTATGAAGTGAGTCATAAAATAATGAAATAATTGATTGAAATTCAATTGATTTAATATTTTTACAGATTTTATCACTTTTATCAACATTTTTTCTAAAACTTATTGATATATCCCGAAATTAAAATCCGTACTATGATCAAGGTGAACCTCTATGTAGTTGTGAGTTTCTATTTATTAGATATAATTATAATTATATGAATATTTAGTCAAATATTTTGTAAAATTAATGATTTATTCAATTATAAAATGATTTTTAAATATAATTTGTTTGACATTATAATATAAAATGCTATTAATAATGGTTTGTCATTCACTTAATTACCACAAGATCAATTATCAATCAGACGTGAAATTTATTTTATAATGACCAATATTATTGTGATTTTTAACCTTGAAGGATTCAATTATTAACCTAATTTCTAAACCGACAAGATTGAAATTTTTTATATAAATAAATGAGGAAAAGAGATAAAAAATACTTATTTTTGACAAAAAGGATATCATTTTTGTCGCAATATTTTGGATAAAAATAGCAATAATTTTCTCAAAAGATTATTTTTGGAATTAATTTCTTCACCAAATCATTGATAAAATTTCAACAATAATGAGGTCTTTATTAATGTTATTGATTATTGTGACTGTGCTTGTATGCTATACTAATGCTCAGAGTAAGTTTAATACACAACTCAAGATAAATTTAGCATGTTTTATTTTTTAGGAGGTGCCCGGAGACAATGTGGACGAGGTGAAATCTACAGTGCATGCAGTGCTCACTGTCAGCCCAATTGTTTTGAAAGGCGTCCCTTCTGTACTCGCATATGTCGCCCGGGATGTGTGTGCGCTCGTGGATTAATCGCTGCGAGCAGGAACAATCTAAGGTGCATTGATCCGATTCAGTGTCCACAAATTGACCCAGTACCAAGAAGAGGTTAATTTGCATGTAACAGACTCTGATCTTAAAAAACAAATACAATAAAGTAAATTAATTACCCTGATTATAAAATTGTAATTAATATGTATGAATAAACTTGAATATTCATTATTATCATTAACAATGTTATGAATTTTCTCATTCTTTTCCTGTCCTTCATTGAACACCTGTGCGGACCTGATATTGGCTTTTATTGTTATGATTTGTTTCCTATGAATAGCTATGAGTTCTATCAATACCTATGCATATCAGGGTCTAATTATATTCTGTTAATGAGTCTAATATGAATTGATTGCAAATAACCTTGATTATAATATTATTGATTGTTGAATTGTTTAGTGAAAAGACTTATTTCAAACCAAACTTCAATCAATCACACTGTATATTAATGCACTGTATAACTACCCAGGTACAATAGGATTGTGTACCAAAACCTGTCTGTGCTCATAGAGTTCGACACTTGTTTTGTGGATTGGGATAAGTGTAGCACAAAGTGTGTCGCGAAGTCATTGAATCAAATATCAAAACATAAGAAATAGTTTTCAAAATATTTATTTCAAACACTTTTTTGTTAAAAATGATTATTAATGGCATAAATGTAATGAAAATACTGTCTATTTGAATGACTTTTAATTCTGCAGACGATATGTGATACACCTGTAGACGGGGAGGGAAGGGAATGGTATCTCATTTCATATTATGATAATAAATGAAACTATTTTATCATATGATGATTTATCCCATGACATAATACCCCTTAAAATAGGCTAATATTTTCTATATTTAAAATAAATGAATAGTTTTTTAATCACGTTTTTATAAAACACTAATTGATATGATATTTAATTAAATAATTTTATCTCAAAATAACACAAAACAGATTTATTTGTTAATAAAAGCGATAAATTGTTACTCATATTAAACATTTATTATTTTCACCCTGAGCCTCAAACTTGGTTTCATTTACTGTAAGTATTGTTTCATAAATTATCATCACTTTTGTTATAAAAACTGTTAAAACTATTGTATTTTTTTCATCTAATTGTTTGCAAAGTATTGAGTATTTCGTGATTTAAACAATAAGTTTAATAAAACATTTAATAATTATATGAGAAATGTTAATCAATTTCTGTTTGTCTTAAAACGATAATAAAGTTTTCATTGATTTGTGTATTTCAGGCAAAAATAAAATTCATTTATCACTAGAAATGTCAAAAAAGTTAGTGATTATAGACACCGACTGCGGGACTGACGATGCGTTGGCCATAATGTTGGCCACCTTTGCCCAGAAGAATGGTTTGATTGATATACTGGCCATTACTTGCACTCATGGAAACACAACCGTTGATAATGTCTGCAAAAATGTTTGCTATACTCTAAGAGCCTGTGATTTAGAGGTACAGGAATACACTAATTGAGTTATTTGAGGAAAAAGGGGCTCAAAATTATTGTTATTAATTACCTTTCACTGTCTTAATTAACTGTCTGGCCCTCATTAAATTTATTTTTATATCCCTGTAGTGTTGATTAAAATTTTCCCCTTAAAGTCGTTTGAATTTTAAATAATATTAATAGCATTTTAAATCAGAAAATAAAGATACACAGGGGGTGTGCGGATCCTTTTATTGGCTTTCATGAAGCAGCCCCTCATTACGGCGACGACGGTTTGGGCGACACAACCAAAGACATGCCACCCATTGATGTACACATTGAGAGCGAACATGCGGTCAATGCGTTGACACGACTGACCAAACAATACCCAAAACAGATAACTCTTATGGCTTTAGGACCGCTCACTAACTTAGCCATGGCTTACATGATGGACAATACCTTCTTCACTAACCTGGCAGAGGTGGTGGTGATGGGGGGAACCATTGACTATATTGGAAATGTAGAACCAGGGACAGAGTTTAATGTGTCCCGAGATCCCGAAGCGTGCCATATTCTACTGTCCAAAGCAAAATGTGCAATCACATTTGTGCCTTGGGAATGTAGTCTTAGAAATCTGTTAACCTGGGTATGTGTGGAACGGGATGTTAACAGTTATTGAATAATATTTACACTTGTTTTTGATTTTAAGGAAAATTACGACAAAATAACAAAATATAATTCAATTAAAGCAAAGTTTGCGCAAAAAATATTGGCCAAGGATTACGAAAGAGTGAAATCAAGTATAAAATTGTTGAAACAATTGATTGAAAATTGATATCAATTTTGATTTACCACTGAAATAGGAGGCACTGATAGGAAAGGTCTAATTATCTGCGATATTCTCGTCGTTGTGGCCGTTGTTTATCAAACACTGATACAAACCACTCAAACATTTCCCACTTCTGTTGAATTGAGTGGCAGTTTGACGAGAGGACAGTTGGTATCGGACAAGAGGACAGGCTTTACTTACACTAAACTGAATGGACCGGATGTTAAATTCATAACACTCTTTGATCAGCAAAAGTTCATGGATTTGATACTTAAATGCCTTCAATAGTATTATAAACAACTCTAAGTATTATTAATATTTACCCCTTTTTCTTATCAATAAATACCCCTATAAGTGCCAAAAGCACCTTGATTAAAAATAACCAGAAAAGTGACGGAAAATATATTTCACTTTTATTATGCGATTTTGAATTTTATACAAAAAATGACTGATTTTTACATTTAATTAAAATTATTGAACATTTGGTTTGAAAACAAGTCATTAATTGTCGGCCTTTTCGTTGGCTTTCGTGACAAACATTTGCCAATTATTTGTTTAAACTCTTTTGAAACCCTTTTCGAAAATTTGAGGCCATTTTTATTGTGGAGAACCTCTTCCTCCGTCTCATACGGAAGATAACCGCAAATCAGTTCAAAGAGGAGTATACCTAAAGACCAGACGGTTTGCGGTTCGCCATAAAAGCTCTTATTAGTGAAGTACTCGGGCGGACAGTAGGGTATAGTTCCCCTGAAACTGGAGCCGATATTATCGTAGACATGGCCGCCGGCGCCGAAGTCAATCAACTTTGTCATATAATTTTCAGTGCTTATCAAAATGTTCTCCGGTTTCACATCCCTGTGCACTAAACCCAGTCTAAGACAGTCTCTTAGCGTTTGAATGATTTGTTTGAATATTATTTTGACTTCAATTTCGCTGAAAACATGATTTGGTTTCTTACGACTCAATTCAAACAAATCCATTGAGTGCTCCGGCCTTTCCATAACAATAAGATAGCTGTGCTCTGTCTCATACCACTCCAAGAGTTTGATAACACCGGAAACGGACTGCAATTTCTCCAACAAATAGATTTCAATGGGAATCCTCTTCAGTATATCATTGCTCTCAAAGACCCGCCAATCGGTCACTCGATGTTTGTCTATGTGTTTGACGGCAACGAAGAGGCGGTCACTGAATCTGAATCCAGAGTAGACACAACCAAAGGCTCCTTTGCCTATAAGACGGCACAGTTTGTAGACTTTCTTGAACTCATTGATGTCAATGAAGTTGTCGATCAATTTCAGACACTTCAGTCTTAAGTCGACTTCAATTTTAGGTGACATTTATTACTGACTATTGATTTGATATTAGTTTTAATATTCAAGAATTGGTTTTCACTTTCAATATTGAAAAGACGACTGAAATTCAAACTCTCGTTTGAAAAAAAACATTTGAAACTCAATGCAAATAATATTTGAATTGCAGTGAAAATTAAATCCATTTTTATATAAGAGAGGAAATAATTGCTAATTAATTAAATAATAATAATAATATGTCTAATTTCCTCTACCTTTCCCTCCCTGTGCCTGTCTTTCACGTGAACTAAACCCAAATCTAATTCACTTTCACGCGTTCAGCTCCTGGTAGTTTATTTTTTATAAATGTCTATACAGTATATATTTAGTAGTTTATATTTCTTAATTAAAATAACATTGCGCAATTTAATTATATAATAGATTATTTGGCTAATTTCTAAAAGATGACTAATTTAAACTTGAACAGTGATTTTGATAATACAGTAAGAGTGGATGATCTTGTTACTAATAGTCTAATAACTGCTGTAATCTTATATTAATGACCAGATGTTATCATAACTGATATTTATATCATCCAATAAAATGCATTAAATTTTATTGAAGTAAATAAAGTATTAAATTAACTTTACTTGATACTACACTACACTTGATTTTTAAATGATTTAAAGAATGTACTGGATAAGAATAATAATTCATTTTAATGTTAGATTGATTTTAATAAAATATTCAATACTAGTATATTAATTCTCAACACAACGATTATTATGCAATAAAACTAGGCAAGGTAACTGTTTGTCAATTTTTAAGTCTTTATAACTGGAAATTTATAAATTTCTAGACACTAGAGTAATAAAAATCTTCCCAAGAATTGACATTGATAACTAGACTTTTTAAACAAAACAATTAATTTTTGTGTTTTGATTGAATTGTTTGCTACAAAAAGACACAAATAAACCATGAATTCAATTAAACCATTGATTTTAAATAAAAATATCACTTAATTAGTAGTGAATTTGAATTATTCTGAACCTTTTGTAAAGTTGTTTTATTATTACTGTAATAAAGTCTGCAAATAAATAATTATTAAATCTTTAAACACTTATAAATCGCAGTTTACCAGATCAGATACGACAGCCCAGGCATCAGGTCTAAGTAGTAGATAATGCCGGGGTTGTTGTGTTTTGACCACAACTATCAGATCTTAATCACAAGTAAATCACAATTGAATTCAAAGATTTACTCAAAATTTCATTTTTATGAAACAATAGATGTTTTTTAATAATTTTGATATCAAACGAGTCATTCATTGAGTGTTTGTTTAACAAAAAACTTTTATTTTTGAGTCAAATGTTTAGAAATAAAATACAAATCAATGTCTTCTTTGAAGAAATATTTTTAACAAATCTTTTTTCAATCGATTATTACTTTTGTTGAAATAATAGTAACGTTTTAATTGAGTGAACAGTTGTCAGACAATTACCAGATTGTCTTTGAGTAACCGATGGGTGCGATGCCTCCCAATCCGTAGCCAACTTTGTTGACACCGAGACCGAAGGGCGAAACACCGCCCAATCCATAACCAATAGTACCCACTTTGTTCAAACCATAACCGATGGGTGCAATGCCTCCCAATCCGTAGCCAACTTTGTTCAAACCATAACCGATGGGTGCAATACCTCCCAGACCGTAGCCAACGGTACTAACTTTGTTCAAACCGTAACCGATGGGTGCAATACCGCCCAATCCATAACCAAGAGTACCGACTTTGTTCAAACCGTAACCAACTGCAGGCAAACCCACACCAATCTTGGAAACGCCGTCATAACCATAACCAAAAGGAGAGACTCCGGTCAAAAGTTTACTGCCATAGAGACCGCTGTTCAAACCGTAGTGGTTAAGACCCAGACCGTAGTTGTTAACACCCAGACCGTAGTGGTTAACACCCAGACCGTAGTTGTTGACCAACAGGGGGTTGACGGCCACCGATGTAGCGATGAGTGCAGCGATACATAACTGAAGAGATAATGAAAACATTATTTTTAAGATTTAAGCAAAAAATATGCAATACTTTACCAAAACTTTCATTTTTAGTCAATGTTTAGTTGATTTCAATGTCCAATAAATGAATTACTTGATTGCAATAACTCTGAGGACTCATCGGTTCTGCTCTCTATTTATATACCAAAGGGTTGGCAAAAAATTTAGATAAAAATCCTTGAGATGAAAGACTTTATGGGAAAAAATGGTTTAAATTATTCAACACTTTATACACTATTAAAGACTTTTTTATTTAAAAACATTTATCTTAAGTCTAAAACTGATTGAAAAAAATTATAAGAGATTTTCATCAAAACATACGAAAAGTTATTTCAAAGCTATTTCTTTACAATTTTTTTATTACAAACTTAAAGAGAAATTATGAAATAATAACGCGTTTCCAGTACTTTATGATTGAAAGTGAATGTGAAGTGAATATCAAATTTATCCCTTATTTTGCATCTAATGATTGATTCAGACTATCAGTTGGTGATCTATAAACCCCTTAAACCATACCATTGCCGCCACCCATACCTTGTAGACGATTTAATTTTCAAATTGTCAGGCAATTCACAAAAAAGTATTTAATTAATTATTACTGTATTTGCAATACATTTATGTCAGTCACAGCACACACTAACCTTTAATTACCCAGAATATAGAGTATAGTATATCCCCTCATATCCCCTGATAAATCACGTGTAGAGCGTCTGTAAATGTGCTATCTTTTGGTGAAATGAATTTCAAGATCAAAATCAAAATCAAATTCATTTCATGAAAATGTTATAAAATTAATATTAAAAGTCTTATAATGTTTGAAAACACTTAACAAACTAAAGAGATGTTTATATTTTTGTCCTCCAATACCTGTAATGTATTGGAAAAGTACCGATATTTAAGTCAGGGTCGGTCAGAAGCACCGATAGATTTCTATCAATCATTTAATTAAAATTCAGTTATATTCCGCTTACATTTCAGGCCCTGACTGACTGGTAGTACAAACCCCACATCAAAACTCACAGTCAGACTAAAAGCCGAACATTCAATACAAATCCCTTTCCTATTCAACAAACAGTCTATTGTTTACAACAATTCAAATGACATCTCATTTAAGACTTAATTGATTATATAATTAACGGACAAATCAGTTACAGGTTTCGCACTCATCTATCAACAGAGTAAAACCGGCTCTGAACTGAATCAAGGTTATATTTATTTGAGATGAGAATCAGCACCTGTTTAATATTCAGTAAACATACCAAGGTAGAAGATTAACCTTTTTCTTATGCAATACTTACCTGAGATGTCAAAGAATATCTGCAGAAAAAGTCTTCTATTTTTAATTAAAAACAAAAATCTTTAATGAAATGAATGTAAAATAAATCTTAAATTAATTAATGGATTGATAAAAGTCAAGGATTTTTTTGCTAACTTTCCTTTTTGTTAACGATTTTATGTATGTATATATATAGAGCACTGGCTCTCAACCCAAACACAACATTAGTTTATTTGCTCTCAAATAAGAAACTAAATTCAAAGTTGACTTAAAAATGAAAGTTTTGGTAAGTTTTCAATAATATCTGTGTTTTTGGCTTCACTTCTGAAATAATATTTTCATTATGTCTTCAGTTATGCATCGCTTTCTCGGCATTCATTGCCTTATCGATGGCCAATCCCGGGCTCTTAGTCAGCAACTATGGGTTTAGCGTCAATCATGATCTGTACGACAAAGGTTTGGGTTTGAACGGCGGTCTCTACGGCAGAGGTTTGGGTTTGAACGGCGGTCTCTACGGCAGTAGACTATACAATGGCTACGGTGTGGGAGGAATCGGATTGCCAGGTGTTTCTAAAATCGGTGTCCCTGCCTGGAACAGGTTTAACGGCTGGGCTGCCAATGACGTCGGGTTCGGCTATGGAGGCCTTTCAGCCCTCGGTGTACCGAAAGTCGGTGCCCTCGGTTACGGTTTGGGTGTCCCCAAAGTTGGTGCCATTGGATATGGTTTGGGTGTCCCCAAAGTCGGTGCCATTGGATATGGTTTGGGTGTCCCCAAAGTTGGTGCCATTGGTTACGGTTTGGGAGGCGTTTCGCCCTTCGGTTACGGAGTCTCAAAGACAATCTGGTAATCGTCTGACAACTGATGTGTACAACAAATGAAAGAAATATTTTAATACAAAACTACTTTCAATCGATTAATGAGTTATTTGTTAACTATTTTCTGTATTTTCTATGAATTGATTAAAAATTTGTTTATTTATTACAAAAAAAAATTACAAACACTTGAAGACTATTTCATTCAATCTATTGATGGCTTAGTTATGCAAAAACAGAGTGAAACCTAAAGCCTAACACAAATAGTATTGAACTTTAATTATCAGTAAAAATATTGTTTTGATTCCTGTTTTGTATGATATTTGCAAACATTTTTCAAATTTTTCTTCATATCATATAAAATAATATTTTTATAGTCATTGATAACAAACAATATTTTTTTGATGAATTCCTCAGACATTTCAATCATTTCAATGACATAATACTTGTGTCTTATATTGTGTTCAAAAAATAATACATTAATTCCCAATACATGTGTATCTATTGAAACATAACTTTTATCTCATATGTAGGAGTGTCTAGCACTGGGAGAGAGAGAGGCCAAGTGAGAGGTAGACAACGCATACTTCGTTAGTATCTTTGTGTCAGCTCTCGAGTCAAACATAATTTCAAACAATCCCTTCATTCAAGTATTTCTGAGATTCAAACAAATCATTTGTGAAATGTTTGCAAAAAGTGTTTTTACTATCGATTAGTGAGTGATTTGTATCCAAAAGTCTGTATTAAATAATACTTAACATTGAGTTCACAGTTGTTTTGTTTGAGAAAAGTTTTCACAACTTTTTTTTGGGTAAAAGTGTTTCTGATATTTTGAAAAATGTTTTGCAAGTATTCATCACTAAATGATCTGAAGATTTCAAAAAACACTTATCTATTATCCTATTGTGTCGTCGACTCCGTATCTATAATATTAAACACACTATTTATATCACTCTTAATAATAATATTAATAACTAAACGCAAAAAAATCATTGACTTTAAACACCTGAAACAAAGTCCTGATAATTGTCCTACAGATCAGACATTCATTAGTAATGAGAGTTCAATACTAAGCAAAAAATCACTTCTCGTTAAGAATCACCGATTCTTTAGTGAACACACTTTGAAACAGATTTTATTGTTTTCAATAGTTTTGATCAAAATCTCATTGATATTAGAAATACTTCTCATTTGGTATTTATTTCAAAAACTATTTTTCATTGACTTGTTTTCAATCATTTCAAGCCTTATATCAAATGCAATAGCATTGGTAGCAATGAATTGCTATTTATGTAAATCAAAGTCACATCCAATTAGACTACTATTGACTTCACTTTGGTTTTGGTCTCTAATTAGTTGTTTACTAAAGTTTGTCATCATTTGTGTCAATAAAAGAGACAATTATTTAGAGTTAATGAGAGTTTACATCCATTTCCTATTATTCTTCATATACTCTATCCTAGCGTTCAATGAATTGGCATATATACTAAAACCGGTAAATATTATTGATTTGTATTTCATATTCAATATTTGTTTTTTTACTGTTTAATTGTTTTGCACTCTAAAAACACATTTTATCGCTAATGAACTTAAACCCACTTAAAGTGTCTTAAAATTTGTTTTAAAAATTTGAGATAAAAATTACATAAGACTTACAAAAAATCTTACATTAATTGGTGTTTTAATTTCAGATATGAACTGATTTTAAGCTTTTTATAACAAATCTTAAAATTCATTTTAAATTCAATTACTAATTGAAAGCACAGTTTGATTGATAGGTTCAACACATTTTTGTGATAAACCTTTTTTCAACAGAGACTTCAAACACTGTTTTGCTCTCAGGGGTTAACTTTTGATAATACTTTCCCCTTAAATGACAAAATACATGATTTGAATGCATTAATCATTACTTTTGATTAATTCATTCATTAATTACTGCAAATGAGGTGTGAATTCATTAAAAGTGAAAATAATGTTAATTTAATTGACATTAGTTTTCAAACAATTTTTTATCATTTGCTATAAAAATGTGAATTTTATTGTTTATTATTTTAATTTTTACATTTATTTTATTATTAATGTTTTGAAATTGAGTTTTATTTTTATGATTTTATGTCTATATTTAATATAATTGAGATAAAGATGACATTAATTATTGAAATATCCCTGAAATCTGATAAAAAGTATACTTAAAAATGCAACTCTTCTTATGTGTAAAGAGTTTTCTTATATTTAATTTAAAAATAAAAGACTTTTCTCTTTATTAAAGCAAATATTAAAACAAATAATCATTAAATAAAAAAGTCCTTCAAAACATTCAATCAGATAATGTTGGCTATAATTGAGTGCCAATTGATTGCAGATTATTGAGAGTAAAAATGATAGGAAATCTGAAACCAATTGATAGACAGATAAAATCAAAAGTATTTTTAGTCTATAATTATATATTTCACTAAAATTATGTCAAAAACTCTTTGGATTTTTGCCTTTTCTTACGTCACTGGAGATGAAACTGATTATAAGTAATAGTGTTTTACATACAAAACAATATTTGATTTCTTTAATCACTACTCAAATGATGCAATGGTTTGATGTTTAGGATATACCTAAGCCTGTGTTAAAGCATATAATCAAATGATGGTTTCATTACATTTCAACATAAGTCCATTTGATAGGTATTACATGTTTGATATGATAGGCCGGAGATCCGGGAAATACCTAAACATAGAAAATATTTTCTGTTATTTTCACTCAAAAAAAAGGATATTTCAAACCAAACCCTAATTTATTTTCACAAACACTGCACTCAATTAAGCGATGATAACCTCAATTAATTGTTTTCATTGCACTTGAAATTAGTCGTCAAATAGTAATCTTTTATTTTTGTGTTTATGTGTAAAACAAATATTAATTTTAATTTCAATTTCACTCAAATATCGACTAATTTTTGTGTTTCTATAATCACTTATCGGTGAATATATTTGAAATTTAATCACAAACTGCTGAAAAGTCTTTATTATAACAGTTGAGACAACATATGCTATCAATAATCAAATTGTGATTAAATTTATTTCAAGGATTGGTAGGTTAGGCCGCCTTTCGCTCTTCAATACTATGATTCATAGGGTTTTTGAAGTTTTCCTTTCACTCAATGTTAAAGTGGTTTTAAATGTTTGATAATTATATGCGTTTCCAAGAAATAGAGTGCAAAAATGCTATAACAATCGGCCCGGGAGTTAAATAAACAAACCACCCAGGTGGTTATTATACAAACTTCATTTTACAATTTATTAATTTCATCAAAATTAATGAAATATTTATCAATAATTTGATTGTCATTTAGATTACTAACATTTAAATGATTCAACAATTATGTGCTTTGTATAATCAGGGTCTGTTAGATATCAGACACAAAACGTGATCATGGGATCAAAATTTCAATGAACAGGTGTATATACTTTCGTCTTTGAATGTAATCAATACATAGGTTTAAACAGTGATTACAACTTTTCGCACCTTATTTCCAATCGATCCCTAATCCTGTCTGTTATACCCCTTGTAATGCAGACAATCGTAAAGAATATCATTTTATCGATTGATTTATTTCATTGAAAATTGAAACCCATTTTAAATACATTATAAAATATTCCAGATCTTTGACATCACATTAATAACTGATAACATTATTTTGAGCACAAGTAGTTTAGCACTGAAATGACATAACTCATAATTGTTAAGAGAGATCATTAACATACTGTATGTATCACTTAATCCCCTAAACACCGGCTGATTATATACATTAATACAATTCATGGCATCAGTTATATCTCAAAACCACTTTAAGATATGAAACATTTGTTCAAACTTTTACAACCATTAACTAAAACACAGTTTATTTTATTACTAAATTTAGCACAAAATTCAAACAACAAACCCCGGGGTCAAAGAAAAGTGTTGAAACTGTGAATAAATGATTTTTATTATTAACTTTACTATTGATAGACATATTCAGGAATTCCTGTCTTTCTTCTCAAGTCATTCAATTGATAGAAATGTTTGACATTTGAATAAAACAATTATTTTTTACTTCAAATGTCAATAAATAATGAAAATCTAAATCTCTTTCACTGTTTTTGATGAATATATTTGTGTTTTTCTGTAAATCAATCACTGATTTGATGACAGATTTTCAGACGAGAAAATGAAAATGAGTTTGAAATGAGTGATAGATTTTGTTTGAAATAAACAACAAAATGATAATTAAGTAAAATATTGAAGATTTTACACAGAGTTTGAAAATTAGTGCCAATAATTTTCACCCACATCTAAATCAGGCGTATCTAATGCTACGCAAAATTCAAGGGGTATTGAATTTATTGACTATTTTTGGCCCAGGAATTGCTAATCTATTCAAAATAAACACCAGAATAATTTATATTTGTATAAAATGGTCGTAAAATATCTAAAATAAAGGCAATATTTATACTTAAAACTAATAGTAAACTAAAGGAAAACATAAATATTAATCACTTTTATGAATGGCTTTAAAGTGAATATTAGTCTATAATTAAATTTAACCCTAGATTTGCGGCTAATATTCAATATATGCCCACAACTGACAAATATTTGAAATTTTTGCGGCATTTTATTTGTAGTGAAAATTATTTCAACACTGGATTTGCTAAAAATAAATGTTTGAATCATTTGATTATTGAATAGCATTACTGTTCACAGCATAAAATGACAATTGAATTCTTGTGCAAAACTATTGGTGCACTTTTCAGGGGGTTTTTACAGTATATCTATCACTCGATTAAATGGTATTGTTTAAGAATTGTTGGCATTTTATCAATAATTTTATTTCAATTCTGATCTCAAACTCATTGAATATCTATTGAATAGCTATCAAAGCCCAAGAAATATGAACCGAACATTGAACTCGACGAGCACTCTATGGATCACATGGAAAGGGCAGACATGACCCCAACCATCAATCAAATCAAATATCTGCGGAACTATAGCTCACTTTCATCTAAAGCCACATTCAGTTGGTTTTGGCCAATACTGAAAAAAGGCTACAAACGGCCTCTGGAATTGGACGACCTGGGACAGTTACCTAACGTAATACACTAGGTTTTAATTGATAGCACCTTTGGATAACAGGGTTTTAATTATGATTTTCATACAAATCTGATCTTCAATTCATAGGAAGAGACAGCAGACCATCAATTCAAGCGATTTATAAAAACACTTTCCGACAGAAAAGTGAGTAAAATATTCACTAGATTTTCATTTTTGAACTAAATCTTCAATAATTGCTTAAAATTTAAGAAAATGTTTGAATAAATCATTTATTTTTCTTTTTTGAAAATATATTTTTAACACTATTTAAAGTGTAATGAATTTAAATCATTAACAAAACACTTGTAAACTATTTCTTTAATTGCATTTTCCGTTGTATTACATAATAGACTGAAATCTTTTGATAGTTTAATGCATTTTTAACTTTAGCTTAAAGTCTTTAAGACTATTTTGAAACCAATTTCAAGATAACCACAAATTTTAAACATATTTCACACCCAAAGAGAAGTATTTTCTGTGAATGAAATGCATTTTAAAAACTTTATTACATTTTAAATATAGTTTTAAACATATGTTTAGTAAACTTGAAAACAATTGTAACAATGAATCACTTCTTCATTGAACAGAACGTCACTTCACTTCAGCTATGGATTGGGTATTGGAGGACATACAGGGGATCATTAGCTATCGGTGCTGTAATCAAGATCTGTGCGGACCTGTTCGCCCTGGTTGGCCCCCTTTCCATCGACTATATCCTAAACTATGTAAACGAAACCCAAATAAAGCTGAAGACAAACTACGAGGAGGACATGGATTCAGAGTTTTATTGCCTAAAATGGTCTCAATTCTTGACCAATGGCTACATAATAGCAATGATAGTACTGTTGGCCACACTATTGCAGAGCACTTTCTCAAACAACTTCAATCACTTAGTGATCGCAGAGGGAATACATCTGAAGACAGCACTCAATGTAAGAAACTTTGTTCAAAACTTAACTATCATTTCATTGAACCGCAAATTTTGAGCGGAATTTGATGTTTGTTTAGATTAAGAGCGCTATTAATAAAGTGTTTAAATAAACACAAAACTAAAGAAAAACTAATATTTATTATGAAATAAAAAAATAATTTAATATTTAGTTCACTATTGAATAACGGATTAATATTTATACCTTTCCACTCAGTGTCTGGTT
Organism: Pantelozetes paolii; assembly: GCA_034687845.1. Classification (NCBI taxonomy): domain Eukaryota; kingdom Metazoa; phylum Arthropoda; class Arachnida; order Sarcoptiformes; family Oribellidae; genus Pantelozetes; species Pantelozetes paolii. The sequence continues at coordinate 15,869 of JAQGAT010000863.1, forward strand.
TACGATAAAACATTGAGAATGACTGTACAATCGGGCGCTGATATCGGATCGACTGTAAATCATATGTCTATCGACTCTTACAATATGTTTATGGTATGAATATATTGATTGTATAATCACTTCAACAGCACTTTACTTGTGTTAAAACCTAACTCTCTTCTCAATCGTTAGCTCTTTTCAATGGGCCACTACTTATGGGCTGTTCCACTCAAAGTAAGTCTTCAGTGCAAAGAGTTTATCAAAATTGTTATCTAAAGTATAGGAAAAGGACTCTTAAGTCTAAGTGCTATGATATTAAAGTTATTGTTAGTTAAGTGCAAGTCATAGGAATTGATTAGACTTTTGTCAACAAATACAATATAATTGTAAAACTTATGAGACTTTTGTTTAAATGAGTTTATTATTGAATTTTGAAACCAAAATACTCAACAAATATGACAAACATTACACAATATTTTTATTATTATCCCTTACTTTCAGATAACACTCCTCATGTATCTCATGTATTGTCATTTGGGTTACAGTGCGATGATAGGCGCGGCCACTATCTATGTATTAGCACCACTCCAGTATTATATCTCCCGGAGCTTATCAAAGATCCAGGAACAAGAAATGGTATTTCAATAACATATTATTACTTAAACTAAAACTAATCTTCAGTTAAATCGCAATAAAATATATTTCATATGTTTTTTGTAATCATATTTTGAATTACAATTTCAACACAAATATCTCTAATATTGAAAACATTTATCAATTTTGATGTGTTTTTAAGGATATATCTGATGAGAGGCTGAGGAAAACAACGGAACTATTTATGGGAATAAAGTTCCTGAAACTCTTGGGTTGGGAATTGAGTTTTGCACAGTCGGTCAAAGATATCAGGGAAAAAGAGCTGAAACTCTTGAAGAAAGATGCTATTTATGTGGCACTCAATAGTAAGCACCCAAACATTTACACCTGACTTCAGAGTAATACTAAAACCATGTTTTCCTAAAGCATTCATAACTCAGGGCTCGTCTATTGTGGTAACTTTGGTCACATTTGCGTTATACCCCTATATTGAAGGCAAACCCTTAACCGCAGCCAAGGTGTTCACTGGCCTGGCGTTATTCAATCAGATAACAGTCCCAATGTATATAATACCTGTTGTGAGTAGTTATATAAAAACCGCTAAAATAACCACAATTTCATTGAATCTAATCAATCGACTGATAGGTTATCCCGATAATGATCAGTGCAGTTGTGAGCACCAAGCGTTTGGCAAAATTCCTATCCGTGCCAGAGGTAGACCCAACCATCCCCTGGAGAACCAAGATCAATACATTGCAGAGGCGTAACAATGATCTGATTAATGACGAGTATTATATCAGAAACGACACAAAATTGAGTTTTGATTCAAATGAGACACAAATTTATGTCAATAATTGCGATAACAGTAAACAAAAGGCAAAGGCTTTGAGAAAAATAAGTTCCCATTCAATGAACAATACGGAAGAGATCTGCTGTCGTATAATAGACGGATGCTTTTCATGGGGTTTAGATGAGGACAGCATACCTGTGCTCAACAATATCAGTATTGCAATACCCAAAGATAGACTGACACTGATTGTAGGCTCTGTAGGCAGCGGTAAGTCCTCAGTATTGGCCGCTATTATGGGGGAAATGATTAAAATCAAAGGCGATATAAGTTGGGCTCAAATGAATGCTTTCGTCGGATATGTCGGTCAAAATCCATGGCTTATAAACACTACACTTCAGGACAACATTACGTTTGGCTATCCTTTCATTAAGAAAAGATACGATAAAGTGATTAATGCCTGCGCTCTCCAGACAGACATTGATATTCTGCCCAATGGAGACATGACTGAGATCGGGGAAAGGGGTATCAACTTGTCTGGGGGTCAGAAAGATAGGATAGCATTGGCCAGAGCTATATACTCCAACGCAAACACAATCATATTGGACGACACGCTCTCCGCTTTGGATCCGATTGTCGGCAGACATGTCTTCGAGTGCGCCATAAAAGTAATATTCAATTAATTTAACCCTTTTTTATCGGTTTTACCCCTTATTTAACACAAATCTAATTAACGTTCAGAAATTACTGGTATCACAGAAGCGGACAGTGATTTTAGTGACCCATAAGTTGGAGTATTTATCTCAAGCACACCATATAATAGTATTAGACTCTGGATCTGTTAAACTCTGTGGCACTTATTCAGACGTCGAGAGATTAGATCCAAATCTGTTTGCATTTTGGACCAAATGTCGGACCAAAGAGGAAGAGATGCGCAAAAAGGCCACTATAGAGGACTGCGGGACCACTAAAGAGAGGAAGAAATTGGTTCGGATGCTATCAAATAAGGTCAGTTGTCGCGGATCTGTGCCCATAGCTGTGCCTAAAGCCAAACAGAGGAGAAGACAGGTCTCATTCAACAGGTATTTCAAAGTCCATTAAGTTTTTCAATGTTTTATTTAATTATTTAATGTAAACGATAGGCAAATAAGTCACGACCCGTCCAGTCCTATGCCATGCCATGACTGGACAGATAATGACGAACAGATCTGTGGCTCACAGAATGATGACTCGTTACCCAACCGTCCCATAAATCCATTCAAAAGAGTCATTTCAATAGATTCTGTTGACTCTAAGGCTTCAAGTTTTGCCAACTCTTCATATCTATCATCGAGTGCTGAGTCGGCGTTCATATGGCCCACAAGGCCTACAATGTCTCGACTCAACTCCAGAACCTCTGGCTATTCAGTCGGCAATTCAATCAGAGAAGAGGACGAAGAGGAAGAGGACGAGGATCTCGAAAAGGATCAACTGTTAGAAGAGGCGGACTCTGAACCGGAACCTCTGAACGACAATATATTTGAGGCATTTAAAACTGTAAGCACTGTTAGATTAGGGTGTGTTTGAATTTATGCTAAACATTGTTTTGTGCCTTAAGTACGCACACGAACGGACATCAAGTATAAGGACAGTTCGCTTAATAAATGATGAAAAGCGAGAAACGGGTTCAATATCTAAGACAGTCTACATCTCATACTTCAAGGCCTGTTCAATATGCCTGTCCTCCACGTGTCTCATATTAATAATCTCAACCCAAGGCTTCAAAGTGTTATCTGACTTCTGGTTAGCGCAGTGGTCAAAGTCGGACGCATCGCAGGCCAGTAGTGACCAAAACCTTTTGGGCTATTATATCAAAGGCTATGCTATTCTCTCAATGATTACAATTATTATATCATTGCTAACAAACCTCTCGTCACAACTGACATCCCTGCGCGCTGTGCGTCTACTCCACGCCCGGATGTTGGACACAGTGGTCAGGTGTCCGCTTCGGTTCTTCGATGTGACGCCTTTGGGCAGAATTATCAACAGATTTTCCACTGATATTAATACTATTGATAAGGTTTTGTCATAAAAACAATTACAGAATACACAGAATATTCTTTAAAATTATTCTTCACTTTCTTTACGGCTCAGAAACTTCCGATAGCACTGCCAGTGCTGCTTAGATTCCTCTTCCTCTGCATCTCAGCCATAATAGTGGACATCATAATCACGCCTTACTTCTCGATAGCTATCGTTCCCATTTTGATCGTCTACTTCTTTGTCCAACACTTCTTCCGATTCACGTCCAGAGAGTTACAGCGTTTGGACTCAATAACAAAGTCACCGATATTTTCACTTTACAACCAAACCGTCGACGGCTTGACGACTATCCGCGCCTTCAATGAAGAGTTGACTTTCACCGATAAGATCTACGAATTGATTGATTTGAATAACATTTGCTTTTTGATGGTTAACTCAGCCAACTGTTGGTTGGGTTAGTGACCGCACCGGTAGTTAATTGTTTGTTTATTAATTGAGATATTTGTTTGGCACAGGCATTGCTTTGGACTATTTGGGAGGTGTTATACTTTTTTGCGCCACAATTACGTCCATTTGGGCGGCCGTTCACCTGAATATGAGTCCCGCATATGTGGGAATGGCTATGACTTATACCCTACTGGTGCCCATATATCTCAATTGGTTGGTCAGGAATTTGGCATCGCTTGAGATGTATATGAATTCAGTGGAAAGGGTTCAAGAGTTCACACAATTGGAAACTGAAGACAAAAAAGTGGTTTCAATTGATAGTCAGTATTGGATTTGACATTCATTTAGCACTCAATTAATTCATTTTGATTTCATTTCACAGAAATACCAAACGATTGGCCAAAAAGGGGTGAAATTAAGTTCATTGACGTCAGTCTCAGATACGACTCAGGGTTTGAGACAATCATAAAAGGGGTTAACTTTCATATAAAACCGGGAGAAAAGGTATTTCATTATAAACTCATGATTAGATTAATAATCAATATTACCCCTGCGTTCAGGTGGGCATCTGTGGCCGCACAGGTTGTGGCAAATCATCGCTTATGAGTGCTTTGTTTCGCATCAATCATATAACAAGTGGTAAAATACTTATCGATGGGATAGACATTTCAACTGTTCCGACACATCTGCTGAGAAGCAATCTATCTATCATTCCTCAGGATGTGGTTCTCTTCTCGGGCACTGTTCGGTAAACACAACCCCTAAGCCATTAAAACAAATGAATAAATGATTGAAATCTTTAGCGAAAACTTGGATCCAAACAAACAGATGTCTGACCAACAGATTCGGTCAGTTCTGACTCAACTAAACCTGGATAAGAGTATACCATCCCTTGAAGAGTCCATCACCGAAGAAGGTCTAAACCTGAGCGCAGGCCAGAGACAACTGGTCTGTATTGCGAGAGCACTGTTGCGCAACACATCCATACTTATAATGGATGAGTCGACCTCTTCTTTAGACGAAGAGTCAGAGCAACTAATTCTGGATCTGATTAACAAAACAAACAAAACTGTTATATCTATTGCACACAAGATTTCAAACATTTTAAACTACGACAAGATTATTGTCGTCGACAAGGGGTTGGTGTCTGAAATCGGTTCCCCAAAAGAGTTGATTAACAGAAAGGATTCACTTTTTAATACACTTTTGTTTAAACAACAAAATAAATGATTGTATTATTAATTAATTTATTTATTGTTTGGTTTTGTTTATACTTTTGTTCACTTCATCTCAATTCAAATGTTTTGCTTTCAATTAAGAGATCTTTTAATTAAAAGTAGTGATTGTTTGTCAAAAAAAATTCAACGCTTTTACAGAATATTCTTTAAAATATTTGTTTCAAAATATAAGTAATATTTTATAAGACTTTTGAATTTAAACAGAAATTTAATTCAATTTTTGAATTTTGTTTTCAATTCATAAATATTTTTAATTTATTTTTAATCATTTATTAAATTAACGTTTAATTGACTTTTGATTTAATAGTTAACTGAAGATATTATACATATTTTGTTTCATATGTAATAAAATATCATTTTTATATTAACATAAGTAATAAAGGTGTTCTCAATTATTAAATAAAACTAGGCAGGGTATAGCGTATATTTTTAACCAGTTAGAGTTTAAAACATATAAGATATCATCAATTGAGTAAATGGTAGGACAACAAAATTCAGATTTTCAAAAACTCAGCGCGACCTAGTGGAAAAAAATTAATATAGCCTGGTATACATGAATAAACTAAAAGCATGTGTTTTTGTTTACTTCATTTACTTCAAACAATAAATAACATTGAAAACAATAAATTGATTTTCAATT
>JAQGAT010000864.1:0-21516 GCA_034687845.1 Pantelozetes paolii
TCTCTCTCTCTCTCTCTCTCTCTCTCTCTCTCTCTCTCACCCCAATATAAAACTCATATAACTTTTGACTATTCGTTGAAATGCTTGTTATCTTATATAAAATAATTTTATAAAACAAGTCTTAATTTCATTTATTTTTAGACAATAATTGAAATAATTTAATCTTTATTTCATAAAAAGCGAAACACTATCGCAACGAAAGCTATCCTAAAGGGAATCCAAAACTAAACAATGAATAAGAAAATCAATTTATTTGATAGAAAACAACTAAAACTGATATACACTGTGATAGCAATGAAAACAGATGTACTGAACATTTGAATCAATCATTTGTTATGTTTTTTGGTTTCTTTAAATACATTGAACTTTATTATCAAAATCGGTATTTGTTTTAATACTTTTTGATTTCTTAAAAAAATACCATTGAATTAAATCCATTGAAAATCTGATCAGTTTTTGTAAATCTTTTTTTTATTAAAATTTGAATTTTAAAAAATTCAAAACTCATTTGAATAATATTGATATCGGAGTCAAGTCTCAGATAAAGTAAGTCTTTGATGTGTTATTGTATTACAACTTATTTGTTGTGAACGACAACACTGTATATAAAACTTAATCTTTTAGTTATTACAGAAGCTTTTTATTAAAATAATCGATATTTGAAGCGAAAAGAAAACTTGAAATTTTTCAAAAGTGCTTTGACTTATGGCCTGGTATTTGATAAAAGATGTGAATTCTCCTGATTCGACCATTACATACACCAGTCGTTACCGACTTTATTGATTCAAGTGTTTTATTGCACAAAATTTTATGTCAGTCTAAGCCATAAAATTTCGATTTATATTAAACATACTTTCAATCAAAAGTGATTTTTGACAACAATTTTAATGATATTTCAAATCATTGTCTGAAATACTGATCCATTTTAAACTTTTTTTTTGTCAAACAATTCAAAGAAATAAAAAAAATAGTATTTTATTAATGAATTCAAAGAAAAATTGATTTATAAGTTATGGCTTAATATATCCCTTTCCTCAAAGATTGGGTTGATTTGGACTCAAATAAGGTTTTGGATTGAATTTCCGGAACAAATTTATTACAGACAGACAAAACCAACACTTAATTTAACCAAGTACAGTATATTGCAGTGCTGTATATACAGTGTGTTTAGATTGATATTTCGACAAATTTAATGTTTATCTCAATTCAAATCAAAAACTGTTTTATTTTGATCACAGTTTATGTAAAAACAATTATTTATGTCTAAAATGTAATTCAATTTAAAGTGAATAATGAGACAAAACCCTTACCCCTTATACCCCTTATAATCAATTTAATGTCTAAATTAATCTCAAATACAATTGAATGCAACACTAATTCCTTCAGAATAGTTAATCAAACGAATATATAACCAAGGTGGTCAATAGCATACTTTCGGTGCTCTATGTCAATCCATATGCTGTCTTGTGTTCTCCGGTGTTTTCATTCAATTATACAAAACACATGCGTTTGGTTTGGTTTGAAACCTAAGACTAAGAAATTTTATATATTTCTAAATATAAAGTTCTCCAGAATAATGTCTAAACCACTAAACCACTAAACCATGGTCATTTCAGTCCACAAAATATTAATCAAATAACCTTTGCAAATTATATGACAACTTAATATAACAGATCATAAGCCTTAGGCCTTAGATTTAAAATTTTAATAAAAATTATTCATTTGTAACAAATTATTCAAATATTCTTATATTTAAATCATATTTAGTTGAGCAAGGTCTTATTTAAGCTTTACAGAGGCGTTGGTCCACTTAATTCAAATCCAAGTGATTTAGTTTCAAATTTCATAAACTGGTTGAGAGGTTATCAACATTGAAATGAGAATAAGGTTTTTCAGTAAACCCTACTGTAATGTCAAACCTATGGCTAGACTTATCGATCCAGGGCAAAATCAATATTTTGTATAAATAGGCTCAAGGGGTATTCAATTATTGATTATTTTAAGGGGACATAAAAATCGTAAAAAAAATAAATCAATTATTTGTTGTAAAAGAAAATTAAAAATTGTAATCATTTTTCTGTTTAAAACTGAACATCACTTCAAAACAGTGTAAAACAAATTGAAATTATTTTTTTCCATTCCTTTCATTAAAATAAAATAAAGAATAACTGAAAATAAATTATTATTTTATTAATTAAATATAAAATTAATTAAAAATCATTACTTTTATTGATTTTCGGTGTCTTTTAATTAATTTTATTAATGTTTACATCAAAAATTGTTTGAATTAAAAATTTGAGTGCATTTTAATAATTCAAATAAATATGGAAATGAATTCACAGAATATTCACAAAATTTCTATTCAATTCTCAAAAGAAAATATTGAATAAAATCTTAAGTCAAAGAAAATGCTTTCAAATCTAAAGTCAGTACTAAAACAACAAAACATAAAAATAACTATTTATTATAAAAACTAATATTCTTTGAAATGAAATAACATTTTTGATTGAATTCATTACTAAATAATAAGAATTAATGTATAAATAATTCAAACAAACATTTTGTCACAACTTTATTAAGAAATTTAATCAAGATTAAGCGAAATATTTGAGAAAATATTGAAAAAAATCTCATATTTGTTGTAAAAAATACATTTTCATTGAAAACCATTGAATCGCAAGAAAATCGTATTGAAAAGTGATTCTCAAAAAACTAATCCATTTTTTATATAAATATTTTAGTCTTTTATAGAAATTATTGTAATTTATTAGTAAAACATTCATTAGTTCTGGACTTTATATAAAATAAATGTTATTTCAGATCAAACAAAATGTATTCAAATATTTGCTGATAAGCAATGATATATCAAACTATAGGGGCTTTCGTTTTCATACAGTCCCGACAATTCAGTGTTAATAAAAAACATTTCAATTATGAAATGAAATTAATTTATAACCAAATGACAGAAATTCAACACAAATTCAACACAAACTAAGGTTTAATAGAAAATGTATTACAAAATCTTATATTTTCTACATTTTAACCCTTAAAAAGGGGTTTAATAACCATTTAAATGCAAAAATTTGTTTAATTTGTTATTATATCTCAAACTATAAAATATATATTCTTTCAGTCAATACAGACCAGTCTTAAGACAAATGTTGACAAAAATGAGCATTAATTTAGTGTTTCATTAATTTAAGGCTAAATTCAATATTAATTATAAACTCGACTAATGTTTGGGAATAAGTGAAGGAATAGTAATAATAATAATATAAATATTGTATACAAAGGAACCGAAGAAACGGTTATTAAAACAAATTTAAACATAAATTGAAATCAAAATCAAAAAACGAACAAATATTTAAGAAAAGCTACAAATTGTGGAAAAATAGCTGAAAATCAATATAAATATAAATAAATCCTAAAAAACACATCAATTATAAGACTCGACGTAATTTGAAGGTAACATTCCTGTCTGTCCCGTCCGCTGGACAGTGCCGGTCATCCAACCCTCATCGATAGGCTGGCAGTTAATAATCAGATCCCCGTCCAAAAAGGACACTTCATCCACATCTTGAGCCGTGTAGTCATATATCGCACGGACAGATCGGTTAACATTACGACGCATTCCAGTGTTATTCGTCAGGTTTTGAGGCGCACCTGGAGGTCAGACAATCGATTTTGACTTACAATTGGTTGATATAAACCGTAAGTTAAAGACTATATTAAACATCGATCCAAACATTTGAAATATATTTTTGAGTTTTGAACCAAAAATATGTTTTAAATGAAGAGATGGAAAGACTCTTAAGAATAGATCAATAAATGAATCTTTTATTCAATCAATTGATTTGTTATCTAAAAAGTAATCATTTTTTCCACTCTTTTGTCGATATTTTTGATTATATTTTGAGTAAAGTCTTATTAAAGATATCTTAGATATCGAAAAATAGTTGTGTATTGACTGCAAACAAACGACAGATTCATATCTCAGATATTATTTTCAATTCAATAAAATGTATATATTTTTCATAAATTTAAGAAATGGTTTGGTTTTATAAATAGACAAATCATTTGAAGCTATGTTTTGATTATATTTACAGAAATAGTGGAAAACATTTTAAGAGTTCATCCAATGATCAAAATATTTAAAACGTTTTCTCAAATACATATAAAATTCAAAGTATTTTCACAAAAATCCTAAAAATATAATAAAATATTTCACTTTAAGAGCATTTCTTCAAATGATTTATCTCTAAAACACTTTTTATTATTTGTTTCACTCTTTTTGGGTTCAAATCTATAAAAAAAAACTTTAAATCAATTTGTCATTGATTTCCGAGTAATGAACTCATTATTCAATTATTTTATAGTTTTTAGTTATAAATTAATAAATTATTCAATTTTTATATCAATTTTCACCTTCAGGTGAAAAATGAGAATTTAGGTTAAACTATGTGAAAAACAGGGGTATTATTGGGCATTGAAGTGAAAATAAAAATCTATTAAATGATAGAGAGTTTGAAGATTTAAAGAGTGTTTAAATGACTACTATTTTCAATACATTAAAGCAAAAACTATTTATATCTGAGAAAATAAATCAATAAAGAGATAACAAACCCGTGAAGTAAGCACCGGTCGGATCGATTCGGTATCCGCTGGCAATAGAGCCGTAGTTGTCATTAATCGGGTCGTAGTCTACTATTGAACCGACTTTTCGGGAATTTTCATTCACTTAATAAAAACAATTAAATTTTCAGTTAATATAAAACATTAATAAAATATGAAAAGCAGTTAAATATTAGCAAAAAGCAAAACAAGTGGTGCACAAGACCTGGTCCTTCATCGGAGGTATAGATTACTGTTGATTGAAGTTTGGATGAGTAGGGGTTAAGATCTTTGATGTTTGTCGCATGAAATTGTTGTGTTTGAGGGCCTATATTGTGATGATATTGAGTGCCGTCACCACTGTTTCGGATGTTATGATTGATTGAGTCATTGTTTGGTTGAATGTGTTGTTGTTGTTGTTGTTGTCGAGAGTTTTTGTTTTCATCTTATAATCAGTTATTATTTGAAACAAAATGCAAACAATTATTAATAAACACTCAAAACATGTAATGAATTAATCATTTCATTAGAAATACAATTAATACCAGTAGTGATGAGAGCTGTCGGCGCGAGGATTGGCATCTGTTGTGGCTTAAGTCCAAAGCCATTGTTTATCTGTTCCTCTGACACGAGAGTCCTCTTCTGTTCCATCTCTTTCTTTCTTTCATTGACGCCATGATAGGCAACATTACTTATCCTTTTACTAATACTCCGGATCCTAAGCGTTTCGGGATCGTCGGCCACTTGAGTCAGTTTTCCCTTTTGGCGCTCAAAGTCTTCGTGATATTTCACTTGACTCTGAAGTTTCGTGTTTTCCGCCAGTCGTCGGGCCTCTGGAGTGTCCGCGACAGCGGTAGCTCTGGCCTGAGGGCAGTGTCTAAACAATTAAAGTATTGAATAGTTTTTGAATTCAATTTTATCTCAAGTTTTATGACTCATAACGGAATCAATGATAAGATTTAAGGGTTTATTAGATTTTCATTTAATATTAAATTCAATTAAAACTACTTTTCAAACATTAAACTAAACAAAGACTACAATAATATTGAGACCCAAACCCAAGAGACAGTGATTTAGATCCACATTGAGATCAATAAACAGATATAGGGATGGGTTGTCAATGTGTTGTCAACGGGTTGTCTATAATTACATCCGAGTGTGAGCTCAAAGTAATTGCATTTAAATTTCAATTAAAATACTTTGTATTTAAAAGTCTAATGAAAAGTTGAATTCATTTCATTTATGTAATACACCTTAGCTTTAACCCCCTGTGGACTCAAATAATCACTAAGTTTTCAATTATTTATAAAATAAAGGGTTTTCAGGCATTAATTGTCTATTAATTGTCACCCCTTTTGAAAAATCAAACAAAATATCAGTGCATTGAATGAATCGATTGTCAATCAAGACATCAATCAGGGGTTGAATTAAATAAACAAAAATCTCAATAATACCCCTGAATATGCAAAACAAGTTTTAAAGAGATATTTGTCTAAAACTAAAATTCAATAAAATGTTTATGAATTGAAATAAAACTGTAATCAGTGGTGAAGTTAGGGTGAAGTTAGGGTGAAGGGGGTAATGGACATACGCATTGCAATAAGGTAATTTATTAAATCCCTTATAGTTCTTCATGCTCAGGATCATTCCACACTCCTGACACTTGAAGCACATTTTATGCCAAACCTATTGATTAATTTGTAGGCAATTAGTGGACAATTAGGTGAAAGGACAGTCAATTTCATGCAAACCTTATCCAAACACTTGAGTTCTTCGATGGGATAAACGGTTTTCTCACAACGACTGCACTTTTTTGCACTCATTTTATCATTAATTCAATTCAAATGTTTGTCATTTGATATTAAAAACAATTAAATTAAGGAAACCTTTCAACCGATGAATGAATTGTCAGTCAATTGAAAGTCAAAGTAAACAACAAATGCTTATAATGTTGTCAATGACTCAAAGCCTACCAAAGCCTACACCCAATCCCCCACTGAAGGGGTCGTTCACTAAATACAATACATTCCACACATTCCTCAGCCCTTCACACATCCAGTGCTGAAGTTTGGGTTTGGGTTTCCTTTGGGTTTGGGTTTTATATTGGGTTTTATATTAGGTTTTGCTTTTAATTATTAATTAAACTTCAGATTAGATAATAATTTATTGAATATTAGATTACATTTCATATATTTGTTATCAGTTTTACAATTATTTTATGAATTTATTATTAAATTAAATGTTTTTTAAAAAGTTTTTAAAAGTTTTGATGAATTGTTGAAAGCATTGAATGAATCATTGAATCATTGAATACATGAATGAAATGTCAAATACTTTACAAACCATTGAATTATTAAATGTTTATTACATTTCAAACTAATTATGAATTTAATTAACTTTTAATCACTTTTAATGTCAAATACAGTGAGTATTGAAATAACTTTAGTCTTATTTCAGACTATTTTATGACACCTTTTGGTGCAAACGTACAGTGAGTTTAGGTTTGAAGCACTGATTTGAATGCAATTCATATGAAAACCGGTGAACAGAGGACTCCTGTCCATAGGCCTGGCATCTGACTCCCTGTCCATAGGCCTGGCATCTGGTGGTGGAGTCGTGTGACTCAACTAAAGACACATTTATTTCATTTCATTTCCTTTTCTGCTTAAAAGATGTCTAAAAGAGGTAAACGTTGTCTCAAATCAATCAATCGTTTCATTGTTTTGGGAATTAATTTAAACTTATTTTCAATTAATTAATGATTTTTATAAACAATTAATTGTTTTGAATATAATATTAACACAATTTGTTTGACATGTCTTAAGGAAGAGGAGGTACTGCTGGCGCCAAGTTTCGCATCTCTATCGGTCTACCCGTCGGTGCGGTAATCAATTGTGCGGACAATACCGGAGCCAAAAACCTGTATGTAATCGCAGTCAACGGCATTAAGGGTCGACTCAACCGACTCCCGGCCGCCGGCTGTGGAGACATGATTGTGGCCACCGTTAAGAAGGGAAAGCCAGAGCTCCGGAAGAAAGTGATGCCCGCAGTGGTGATCAGACAGAGGAAGCCGTTCCGGAGGAAGGACGGGGTGTTTATCTACTTTGAAGACAACGCAGGGGTTATTGTCAACAACAAGGGAGAGATGAAAGGATCGGCTATTACTGGACCGGTGGCTAAAGAGTGCGCCGATTTGTGGCCAAGGATTGCCTCCAATGCCAGTTCTATTCAATAAATAACTGAATTATTCCCTGATTTTTGTCATTTTTACCCCTGATTTGAATGAAAATTAAAATAAATTGAAAAAAAATTGAATTTTGTTTTGAATTTGAGTTTATTTTTAACAAAAGTCCGAAAAATACCTAAAAATCCAAAAATAAATAATAATTTAATTAAAAAATTCATAAATTAATGAAAGTTTGAAAAAATATTGAATTTTATTGTTGTTTAGGGTTTGGAATAAAAATAGTTATCTCTTCATCGGTTTGGGAGGCCTTTAGTCGAGCCCTTCGTTTCGCTTCTTTCAAGCGATTCCGTCGCTCAGACTCGCGGTCAGTGTTGGACTCATCGCATGACTTATCGGGCGATCCCTTTGGTGTTGATTTACGAGACCTGACCTTCAATGGAGTCGACGTCTGAGTGGAAGTGATTTCAAATTAATTCAATGTTTACTTCAAATGAATAACTGATTTGCAAAACAATACCATATTTTTTGGTAATTCTAACTCAGCTTTCCATCCGTTGGCGCAAAGTCTGTCGATTTCAGCAAACGTCTCCTTAATGTCGAGCACTTGTATGGAAACCATATCCCAAAAGCCCTCCAAATCATCATTTGTTGTAATAAACTGTTCGTCGGTTTGACTCTAATTAACAAACGTTTGAATGAAATTGAAATGCAATGAAAAATGTGTTCAAAACTTACGATATTTTTTGCACATAATTCACGAAATTGTTTGAACTTTTTGTTGATAAGTAGGTTAGCCTTCCCGACGGCTGCCCTCAGTTTGCCGGACATCTCATCTCCCATAAGATTGCATTGATTTTGAAGCATACCTTCCGTCAGATCTATTTTCTCTTTAATCTCTTCAGTGGTTTTGTTCAGTTCACCCAAAAACCAATTGCCGTCTTTAGCTTTACTAACAGTGCTTTCAACACCCGATTCACAACTATTAGTGTTTCCATTATCTGAGATACCATTAGAAGACAAAACCTGTTTCACGACTTTAGCTGTCATTTGATTAATGTCTGTCAACTGATCACTACTTTGTGGTACCAATGGTTCCATCGGTTCTGGAGTTTCTGTTATTGTTATAAATATTTTCAATCAATTTATTGATAATAAAAAACAAAGAAATTATTAAACAATTGAGAGATAAGTGAAAAATTGATTACTTTTTTGAGTATCGAAATGATTATCAGTTTTGTTAATGTCTGCCATGGGTTGGGGTATGGGTTGTGGTATGAGTTGTGGTTTGGGTTGTGTTTTGGGTTGCATTTGGGGTCCAATTTGGGTTTGAATTTGTATTTGAGTTGATTTTTGTGTCGGAGGACACGAAGGACTTCTTTGTTTGTTTAAAGGACACCAATCGCTGGACTTATGTCTGGTTTTAGTTCGCGATTCTCTCCAGTCTTTGGCGAATGTCTGTCCATATAATGAAGCGATTCTTTGCTCTAATAATGAATTGTTTTTATTATTATTTAAATTACAATTAAAGTCATTATTCTTCAGGTCTTCGGATCCATTGGTATCGATGTCTTCGTTGACATTGTGTCGACTCGTTATCAACGCTTCACTGATTAAACTGTTTTTGCGATTCAATGACTCATTCAATCGATTCACCGGTTCTTCAGTTGAGTTCTTGAGAGCGACACTAATGTCAGGCCGAGTCGAGACCAGACTTGAGGTCGTCCTCAATGAAGATGTGTATCGATTGTAATCACAATATCCAGAAATAGCACAACTGATGCCCACATATGATGGCAACCGATGTCCGTTCCTCACCGGCCAGTCCTGTGTCCCGCACTTGCCGTTAATCACCGGTCGATCGGTTGAGTTGTCCACTAATTGATTGGTTAAATGAGTGACACTTTTGAGCTGATGGTCGGACACAGATCTGGTCGGCCTATCGGTGGCCATACCATTGAATCCGTCCGTCGTTTCCATAATTTATTGCAATTTTTGGTTCAAATGATAAACTTTTGTCCAAATATTACCGAAAAAACAATTGAATGACAAATGAATTGCTTTAATGACTGACTATTTGACTGACATTTCAATGATTTCTCCTTTCATTTGCTTTTATGTCAAAAGTGTTGATGTTTTCAATGGTTTTGTCACTAAATGTCACAAAATATTCATTAAATAAATATATTTTCAATTAATTTATAAATAAATAATAAATTGTTTGTTATTTTTGGTCTTATTTTTAATACTGAAAACATTGACTCCAATTCACAAACACTATAGCAAAGGGTGGGTAACGCAGGGGTCGACAGAGGGGGTACAGGGGGTGCCTATAGTGTCAACCTTTGAGGATATGTTTGTGTAATACTGAGGTATGGAAGCGATGCCAACCCCTGACAACCCCTTCCCTCACTTCACGCTCGGGTTATTCACAAACTAGTGTTACGTAAGTCTTATTCAACACAAAATGGGTTTCAATTTGTTTCTAAGCAATGGTTTCAGAGTTTCTATGCTTTCATAACATTCACAACAAAATACATTCAAAGCTATTGTTATATCGATTGAAATGTTTCGGACATTAAGTCAAACAAACAATTAATTTCACATTTAATTCACACACAAAACACTAATTCAGTCTAAAATGCAATTAAAAGTTGATTTCAAATCACATTTTACACAAAAGTTTTTAAACTTATGTTAAGTTTTGACTTTAATTAGTGTTTTGTTTCTCTCTCTTTGTAATCAAGATTTGCATAACTTTTTGATTAAAAGCTTTTTAGTTATGAAATATGTATTAAATAATTGCCTTTTTTGGGGCAAACAGTAAATTCAATTATACTATAAGTTATTGCAAACCAACTGTCCATTACTTCAATCTATTATTTCTTATCTTTTATGCAAAATAATCGCAAAAAATGTTTTGATTTTATCTTTTGATAGATTTGTATAAAAAAAGTTATTTCAATAAACTTTTCTCAAAACAACTTATCTTTCAATTGATTATTGAATTAACAAAAAATGCAAAAATAATCTTAAATTCAATTAATTTCTCAACAATTATGTGATTTTATGAACAAAACTTATTTTTACTTTTAGCACATTTGAGGTCAATTGAGGTCAAAGAGCATCAAATGGTTATTATCTTTTCAATTATTATTATACCCATTAAAAGGGGGCTAAAAAGCGGAGGCAATGCTTAAAAGGATTGAATAATAAAGCGATAAAAAAGTTTTAAATTTTTATATTTTTATGTTTTTATCGATTGATTAATATATTCTGAATAATAATTTCAAATATGACTGAAAGCACACAAAATCTGATTATAAAAGCAGTTTTTGTTTTGAAAACAATTAAAATAAAACAATAATTATTGAATGAAATGAATATTTTTATCCAAATATTTGGTCAAAATCTTACAAAAAGTTGAAAATAAAACTAAAAATTTAAATAATTTTAATGATTTGACACAATTCTGAGTCAATTCTCGTTGTGTTTCACTGAAAAACAAATTTAATTTTTAACATATAATGAGATCTCATTTTAAGGATATATAAAACTATTGCTTGAATTACTGTACTTTGAAATTGAAATAAAAACACTGTTTTGAAAACAGTTTCAGTGAAATGCAATGCAAACTCAGATTATATCGTAAATTAAATCTAAATAACTGTTAGTATATATAAAAAAAAATAATTTCATTTATAGTTAACCTGTTTTTGAGATGTAATCGAAATATACAGTTGGGATAACAAAAACTCATTCAAACTATTAATAAAAATCAAAATTTATTTATAATTTCTTTAATCAATAATTTATAACTTCTTATGACTTCTTATAGTTATAACACAAACCGATAATTATAATTAGAAATAGTTTTTCTTTATATCTGTTAGTCGTTCACAACATTTAACATTTGAAATGCACTTTAAATTTGAAATAATTTATAATTTAATTCAATTTTTAAATTCAAATATATATTTGTTTTTTTCATTCATTGAAAGATCAAAAAACTCTTAAATCAAACAAAACTCTTATCAATTAATGAACAAATTTTCGCACAAAAATCCATTTTGACATTTGGTTTGAAAATAGTTTATTAAATAAATGTTTTTATTTAAAGGTTTGTCGAGAACTACACAAATGAAATGCAAACTCAAAATCAGTCAAAAGTATTTCACAATTACTTCATTTTACTGAACGGTTCACTGAATAGCAAATGAAAATTTTGCTAAACTTATATATAATTACTTTTTTAGCGTATAATTGATTATAAATCATAAATCATAACGAAATAAATCTGAAAATAGTTTTTGACAACTATTTTCTTAAACTATTTGCAAAAGTATTCATAGTCTGACCACAAGTGCCTAAGAAAACAATATTTTTGGAAAACATATCTAATTGTCTCTAATTTAAGGACAAATACTTTTAATGATTTCCTAAACATTAGAATTAATTGTCTTTCACTGGAATTCAAAATATTTATTACAAATAATGTGTTGAAAAGTATTCAATAATTTTTTGCAATATTTCATGCGTTTAGCTATTAATACAAAATTTCTGATTAACACGTTTTGCCGATAAAAATATAAATTTTGTTAATTATAACAAAAATATAGTTTATGTTATAAATTATTATATAAGCTATTAATCATTGAATGCCAAAAGGATTCAAATGTGATATCTTATCCCAAGTTTGATGTCATGTCTGAAATGCATGGCCAGTGGACACCATTACCTCCTAATTAGAGTTTGAATGTTATAAATATTAATGTTTGAAAAAATTGAAAAATAAATATGAATTCAAAAATTAACTAAAAATAATTGAGAAATAAATTTAAATTTTCTTAAGTTTTGTGATATTTTTTTGTCAAAACAATTTTGTTTTTCAGTTATTTTATTTCATTTTCCCAATTCATTCATCAATTTGTTTGGTTTTGTTTTGATGGGAATTGACTTATATTTAGGGCAAAAATATCATTGATTTGTTTGAGAGAAACGATAGTTTATCTGCAAATTTGGTCAAACTCTGTGGTACGGGTCGGGTCTGGAAAGGATCACACAATAAAGCTGTCGTAATATATATTAAATGAAATGACATTTCCTTATTATCTGATCCAATGATATCTCTATTCAATGTCAATATGAGATTTAAATTCAGTCATTGAATTAGACTTAATATTTGTAGACATTTGTGTGCATTAAATGTCATTCAAATACATATTCAAAGCCAATAAATTCACTTCTAAGTGAATGAATGACATAAACGTTAGATAATTATCTGAATAATCAATGTTTCACAACAACTGAATACTCAATTGAAAATATTTAGCCATTAATTGAGTTCATATCAGAGGACCGGTACATAGTTTGCACTCATATTTATCATAAATTACTGATAAATAATTATATATTAATTTTATTTTAAGTTTTGTTTATTTATTTTCTCAACACATATATGATTTGTCAATAATTATTGAAATCAAAGTTTGAATAAAGATTTCATTGATTGTGATCTCAATTAATATTAATATTTAGAGCAATAGTTATGTTATTTGTTTTAATCGTTTGTGTTTTGATTTGTTAATCAGTTTTTGTAATCATTTCATAATTAATAGCAATAATAATCGTATGATTGATAAAAATTCAATATATTTTGACACAAATATTGATTTTAGTTTTAAAATTAAAATTATTAATCATTTATTCCTTATATTTACTCAACTATTATGTGAAATATTTATTGAAAATTACAATAAAATGGGATAAAATGTGAAGTAATGTTAGGAATGCCTGAAAGCACTGAAAGCACACAAAATCGTGAAAAATGCTTAAATAAACTAAAGATTTTAAGATTGAATGATATTTTCATACTTTTAAAAATTATATAATAAAGAGAAACAGGATTTCATGTGCTATTGATTTGAATAAATAGTGAGAAGTAATATATTTTGAGTTAATATTTGGATTAAACCACAGGTGCTCTCAAAATGATTTTCAATTTTTTGCTAATTTTTACAAATCCGTTGCATTTTTGGCTTATTTTTTGAATTAATGTTTTATTTATTTCATTAATCAGTTTTGAAATAAAATTGTTAAATATTTCAATTGAAAAATGCATTTGTCTTTCAAAAAGAGTTGAACTTTTGAGATATTAATTCAAAATTTTTGTTGAATTATTTGATTTTTCGCTAATTTTCTTACAAATGCTTATAATTTTAGTGAAGAATAAAATATAACTTAATTTTAATTCAATTAATCTTTTTATGAATTTTCCGTTTTTTAAAGTAAAAACTGTTTTTATATAAAACTTAATCAATAGTTAGTAATTGTATGTTGAGTTTGCTTATGAAACTTTGTTTATAATTATGAACCATGTATACTTACACTAGGTCATACTAATGCATTAACAAATAATATTACTCTAAATGGCATTGTTCTTAAAATTGTTAAAAAGTTAGCAAATAATCAATTTTTGAGTTAATTTATGACTGATTTTCTGATTGAATGAATAATTTTTTGCAAAATCTTTATTCAAATTAAAACAATGAATAAATTAAAGTCTATTTTACAATCTCTTATCTGTTTAGTGATCTTTAAGTAACACTAAACTGAAAGTAATTTTTTATGTGAGAACATAAAGCAAGTAATCATTGAAATCATTGAATCCTTTTTGTAATGCAAATCGTTTTTGTGGTTTATTTCTTGCATTTTATATTTAAATTGATTTCATTTACCGGAAGCATAAAAATTGAAAATTATTTTTCACATCATTTTTTAAAAATCTATTGAAATGTTATATAATATAAAATTTTCTGTCAAACACTTGAAGCAATAAAATTAAGTTTATGTTCAATCGATTTGATTCATGACATGAGAACAATGGCCTAAAGTTGTAGTTCAAACACAACTTTCCCACTCTTTTATTAAATTTTTGAGTAAAAGTAATCAATTTTTCATAAGATTTCAATAATTTATTGGTTCATCACATACACTAACACTTGGGTTTGATTTCGTGTTTAATTTCTTTTAATTGAAATTAAAATAAACTAAAGATAAGGAAATTATAAGCAAATTATAAGACACAGACAAACAGGTCATTCATATCTAAATTATAATTAAAGTGAAAACTTTGTTCAGCCATTCGTTGAGCTCTAAAAATAAATAAAATATCAAAAAAAAATTGATAATAAAAACAAATCTGATATAAAGAAAGACTGTTTTATAAATTATTTAATTATTTTCAATAAAAATATTTCCAGTCTTTCACACGCAATGCGAAATCAGTTGAAAGGGGTTTTTGAATACATTGTTTGAAAACAACATTTGATGAAAAAATTGTTTTAATTAAACCATTCATTCATTTTTTCTCTCATTAATTAATAATTCAGAAGAAAAACAGATTTTATTATATTTTAGACAACTTTTCAATTTATAGGTTATGTTAATCACAAAAATGGTTAAAATTAAAGGATTTTATATTTAAAACTGAATTTAATATAAAATTAATATATTCTTCAAATATAAAGACTTTTTTTTAATTATGCGATAAAAAAGTATTTTATATCAAAACTGATCCTTAATTTAGTCACAAAAGTAATTGAAATGAAAATAATTATAAAAATGTTGTTTTTTTTTGTAAAATATCTTAAATATTCAGGAAATGATAAATTATTTTTTTATTATAAAATGCTTTTAAAGGGGAAAAAACTTAAAATACAGTTCAGATTCACATGAGTTCATAATTATTGCAAATATTATAATAAAACATAACTTTTACTAAACTTTTAAAAAACATTTTTGTTTAACACAATTAAAAATGAGATTCTTTTGACTTATCTTTACCTTAATTGACACGAATTCCTAAACTCAGTGCCAATTATGCAAAAAATGGTACAAATATTTTACATTACAATCAATAGGTCAGTAAAACCCATGTCTTGCCATTCATTGCATACTTTAAACAAAAGACAATTAATCAAAAAAATTGTATTAAATTTTTATTCATTTATCGATTTATCGCTAAATCTATTCAATCAAAAAACAAACTATTCATTGATTTGTCATATATTTTCACTTTTAATTAGAAATTTTGTTGTTTTGTAAATGAAATAAAAAATTAATAGGATTTAAGTTTATTGAGTTCACAATTATTTCAATCGACTTTAAAGTTATAATCCGCACAACATTATGAAAGGAGCATGGTTACACTTATTTAGGGATAGGAAATGCAGCATTAAATTTACACCTGATATGACTTAACCCCTTGAACTGTAATTTTAAGTAAAAATACATTTAGATTTTAAGATATACTCTTAGAGTATATAAAAAACATATTAATTTAAAAATTATATAAATATAGAGTATCTGGACACTAATACTCTGTACCAATTATACATTTAATATGCCACAAGTACCGTGTTTTGAAAAAGCTTAAGTAATAATCCCTGTCCATTTTATCTATGGATGCAATCAAATAAATACATCAAATTTAAACTAAAAATAATATATCATTCAATGAATACTTCACTTTTGATTTGAAAGATATATTTTTCAATTTATATTTCACTCAATGAACTAATTCTGTTGAAAATTATTGATGAAAATCTGATAACTTCTTGAATACTATTCAAAGCATTTGTTTTTTGTTTCTTCAAAATCCTCAAACGTATGGCTACTGAGACGCTGAGAGACCGAGAATCGATGAACAGATAAATATTTGCTCTAAATTTGAATTGATTTCAAAATATTTGTTTTAAAATCTCATTCATCTCTACTTTTTGACCTTAAATTATGAAAATATTTACCAATAATTGAATTAAAAAACAAATAATAAATGAATTTTAAAATATTTTATCACAAATGTAATCAAATTAATTGTATTTGTATTACAAATGTAATCATAAGTAATAAACATTTGGAGCAAAAGTTAATTCACAGAAATTTTGTGTTTGAATTTAAATTTTGAAACAATAAAAGGGAGGCCTAACCCCTATCCTAACCCCTGTCCTAATTAGTGTCAGATTTTAGTTTAAAAAGTGTTTGATTTGCATAAGAGATCAAAACATAGATTTGAAAACTATATGTAAAAACATTTTAAAACTTTGTTTTTTTTATTATTTAAACTATTATTCAAAACATTTTGTGAATAATTAAACGAAATCTTAAAGTAAATAACAAAAAGTGAAATAAAAAACAAACAAAACATTTAAAGACTGTTTTAATGTTTAAACTCTTTTCAGATTTCTAATACTTTTGCTTAAAAACAAAATAAAGTTTTTTGAAAATAAGATTATTTATTACATAATCAATGCTATCATCAAAGGAAATGTGTTTATCATCAATGGACAGGTATTTGTGTTTTAATCAATTACCAGATCAAACGAAGAGGTTTTGGAGATATTTGTTATAAAATCCTAAAATATTACAAAATATTGGGAAAACATCTCAAATATACAGTTATTTACTGTTCAGTGGATTCCAAACATTTTTCACAAATCATAAAAAATATAAATATTTTTTTATTATATTTGTTTGATATAAAAATTATCAAAAACTATCCAAGGTTTGTTGTTTTTATGCAATGTATATCTTTTAGATCATATTTCACACTAAAAACATGTTTACTTTGATTTAATCAGACAATCAGTGATGTAATGGAAACTCTGTTTGTGTTTTATTTTGGATTAAAATTGTTTGTCATTAATAAAAATGAAAGGATTTTGTGAATCCGTTTGATCTGAAGAGTGGGTCAAATGATTTCACAGTAATCTAAGACAGGGTTGTAATGATTGCATGATTTTATGATTAAACAAATTTAATTGTTTTATTTGAATTCAAGTCATCGGCAACCATACCATACCAAACCATAGCACACCGTAGTCTACCGTTCCGTTTCGCACAATAATACAATTTTTATGAATATATGTTTTCAGACGTTGTTTGAGTAAAACAATGACATTATTCAGAGAAAATATTTTTTACAAATAAAACCTAAATATTTAGAGTTTATTGACTTTTTTACAATAGATTTATAAAATATAAACAATTAATATACAATAATAAAGGAGAAAATATTATCAATCAATTATCCAGGGGTCAAGTTTGGTCACATTATAAATGCGCAAAGAATCCAAGAATAGGAGGAAAAACCTTTGAAATCATTCATTTTTAAATATGATAACTTATCAAGGATAACTCGTGCTGTTCATTGCATTGTTATGTTCAGGCATTTGGAAACATTTGATAAACATTTGGTCATTCAAAGCACAGTTTTGATCAATTATATAAAGGGTTCATTAATTTTCAGTTTTTTTGCTCATTAATTAAAGCTTAAAATATTTGCTATTCTTTACCAATAAATATAAATTAAAAAAATAATAAAGAAATAAAAATAATGTTTAAAATTCATAATAATATTGAAAAGTAATTACAATTTTGGTTAAAATCAATGAAAAAAATAATTAATTTCAAGTAATTTGTTTCACAGAGTGTGTAATACTTTCAACAAATTTTAAATTGAAATAAAAAATATTTAATTAAAATCCAATGCATTTGAAGGAGAGATGAATGTCAAACACGATTTGCATTGAATTATTCAAATCAAAAATATTTATTGCAATTATGAAAACATTTTTAAATAACTCTTATATTTGAAACCAATTTATTTAACCGAGTCTTCAATTATCTCTTCATTCATGACATTATTTCTTCAGATAAAAAAAACTTTAACATTGACTCAAATGAATGAATCATTTATTTATTTGAAATTAATTTTAAGTTATTTATTCAGGTTTTCGTATAAATTTGGTTCAGATATAAAAATGTCTTGAAATGTCTTAAACTTTTTTTTAATTCATGTCTAAATGTAATCATTATTTTGTGAATTAATTTATTATTCACTCAAATAATGACTAATAAAAGCTGAAAATTGAGAAGAAATTAGTTAATAATAAGCATTTAAATGCTTTTAACATAAGTAGGCTTACAATGAATACCCAGTAATAAAATGCCATAATTTTATTACTCCTACTCATCCCCTGATTGAAAGCAATTTGTTTATTATATGAAAGGGGTTTTAATTTGATTTGTGGCAGAAATGGGATTCAAAAGTAATAGTACTGAAACTCTTAGACCTATTTTCAATTGAGTACACATTTTGTGAATTGTTTTCAAATTAAAAATAAGAAGAAATGAAAACACAATAAAAATTGACGTTTTTATACAATAGATCTGAAAACAGGACTCTTTTGATAGTATATTAAAATTGAATTAATTATTGTTTAAACAAATTTTGATAATAGTGTGAGAAATATGAATATTTTTCAGTCAATTATAAATTCAAATGTTTTAATGAATAATGAATTTTATAATAAAATAAATTTTTAGTGAAAGTGAAGTCATTTTTCAAATAAAATTTTGATTTATTTTTCGGAAAACAAGTGAAATGTTTTGTTATATCCGACCCCTTCTTCACCTTTGTGTCTCATCTGAATACCTGTTCAAAACTTCCTGTTCAGAATCATAGGAGATGAAGGAAAGGGGGGTTTGTCCAATGCCGATGATATAGGCTTATAGGTCTTGCAGTCACTCATATTTGCATTGAATATAAATTTTGATGAAATTATACGAATGAATGGACAGAATGTTAGTATTGATTAGGATTTGGGCCTAAGTTTGTAGAAAAGAGCGGAAAAGTTGAATGAATTGGTATAAGAAATGGGAGAACAGGTTGAATGGCAAAAGTGGGACAACACATAACACATCTTAAGGTCATTTACGTGTCTCAGCTCCTATTGATTGCATATTATAAGTATGTTATGTAATGTTATTTGATTTCATAGCGATATCACAAACTCAGACATTGAAGAGATGAATGAAAATAATGAATAACTGTTTGAACTCTAATCTTATTTATAAAAACAATTGAATTGAAATCCTATTAAACAACAAATATATGAATAAAACCATAGTTAATGACAAATGAAAAGTTGAGCTAAAGTTAAGCCAATGTTAGTTAATATTCAATAGATTTTGTCATTTATTTTCAGATTATAAACATTCAAATCAATGGTTGACTGAGTTTTGCGGTTCGCTTCTCAAAAACAAGACATAGATATCGATCCCTTGAATATTCAGATAATGATAACTTACAACAGTAGAGAGTATGTCATCCCTACCTGAGCTATCATTAAACGCACACTTGTGTTCATCGCTTCATTGATCTTCTCTGAGTGTAATTTTGCCGATCGTCGAGCCCTATCAGCCCCTTCAGCCCTATCCCCTGTTTTTTAGTAAAAATAGTGAAAATTCATTTTTCTGTATAATTGCAGTTAATGGACAACACATCGGATTTTGATCACAATTGGTGGACAGGTAGATCAGGTAGATATTTATGTGCCGATCATTGATTTAGTTTGTCATTCTTGGGTCAGACTCTTGAAGTAACTTATAATTGTTTTCTTTGGTAATCAATAGACCCTTTGGACAGTTGTATCTTCCAAACCAGATTGAGTCCCAAAAAACAAAACTATAATATGCGTCTAAACATCTACCTGTCCACCAATTTTTATCAAAATCCTATGTGTTGTCCCAAAACTAAAATTACTCCGTTTTTCAAATAAATATTTTCATTATTTCCGTGTTATTACCAAAACTTTATTTGATATGATTCGCAACGCTTAGCGGAAGATATCATTTCAAGCTCTTCCAGTCTAACTATCAGTGCTGTTATTAGACACTAATGGAGGTCAAGTGTAAGCAAAACAGTTGACACAACTTGTGATGTAAAAGATCTACTGATTTTCGTTTATGTTTATAAAATTACATGAATTGAAAACCAGTTTAGAGTAAAAACAATACAGAAATACATCACTTAATGACAATAGACTCCAAGTGTACAGAGACTGCAGAGACTGTAATCAAACGATTGTTTAATGTTATAAATATTCAAATATTTCTTAATTTCATAAAACAATTAGTAATTCGTATGCATTTGTTATTATGATGATGGTCATGTTTCCTAAGTCTAATCTTTAAGGAGTTGTCGAGGTCAACCATTCAATTACCATTGATCTGAAGTGTTAGTAAAGTTTAGTAAAGATATAATGAAATGTTTTAATTAATTTCAACCTCAGAATTGTATGCACTGTATGTTCTTATGCACCCCTACGTCACTTTCACCATAAATAATAGATAGACACATATCTGAAATTCAAAATGTGGTGGATAGATTTTGTTATCAGTCAAATGTTCATGTTTTCAGTAATATGTGCAAACTTTCTATTAAAAGCTCCATGTTCAATTTAGCTATATATCTCGAAAGTCTTAAGAAAACACTAAATTGTAAGGAAAATTGGAAAATTTAGGGGAAGGGGCAAAACCGCCAAATAAATAACCAAAAAAGGCAATAAAAAGTGGTTCCCTCCCCCCCTATACCTCTGACCAAATGTCCGTCACTTACCCCACCCTATAGTCTCTCATCTCTGACAACAATGTTGTGGCGATTTCTGATATAAAATAAAACAATTATTAAATAATTTGATTATTATTTCATTCAAAACAACAAATCTTTTGAACGGATTCTGCGCTAAAAGTTTTAAAAGTTTTGTAGATTTTGAACACTTCTTAACCCAAAATCATTTTAAACCTGTTTACCTGTGCTCTCAGTCTTGATTGAAGTTCAAATGCGAGACAACACTGCTTTGCAATACCTGTGCTAT
>JAQGAT010000865.1:0-21513 GCA_034687845.1 Pantelozetes paolii
CTCTTCCGATCTTCACTAAATATCCAAATATTTATCTGTTCTTCAAAAGAGACAAAACAATTATCTATTGTTCAAACTCTGGTCTCAATTTCAACGTTGAAGTGAGTGTTGAATAAAATTAATGTATAATTAATTAAAATAATGTATTTTTATCTGTATTTCAGTGCAAACCCAATAAAACATTCATTGATTGCACCCATTATTCAATGACTAATTCAACGGTCAATTCAACGGATACTCCAATGTCTTCTCCAATGACTACTCCAATAACCTCTAAATCCTTTAAAACAATTGTTATATTAATCTGTGTTTTGATTATAATTATTATAATTGTTGTGATATTTGCTGTCATTTATTGGAAGCAAAAGGAAAGGGGAAAACGTTTTCACCGGTCGGACAGAAGTATCAAATCTTTGGGTGAACTACAGAACAGAGGATATAAGCCATCGAAACGACGGTCGAGTATCAAAACCTCGTCTAAACTACAGTCTAAATCATCTGTTATTAGCAAACGGTCGTCAATTGGTTTACAAACTTCACACAAATCCTCCATTGGAGGACAAATGCGTTCAAATCTGTCGACAAAGAGCTCAAACATTTAAAACATTCACTGAATTCAAGTGTTTTTCAAAATTTGTTTATTTATTGTAAATAATAATCAAAACTATTATTTCTTAACAATAAAATTGATTATATATTTTGGGAGTGAATGCCGTTTTTGGACACAATTAGGTATAGACTGAAAATGTATTCACAGGTCGCCTAAACCTTAGATTACGTCACCTAATACTGTATAATATTTTTAATTGATGTTGAATAGAGGCTGATATCAAACAATCTAGTTCAGATTAGTTTTCTCAAATTGTTATCAATATATTAATCTCTGAATTGAATAACATTTTTCATAGGATATCTCAAATATAGTAATGAATGTCCTTTTTATGTAATATTTAAGTTTCACTTGCATTCAAATTAGCACCAAATCTAATCCGGGTATTAACGGTTATATAGAATTGATTTTAATTAAATTACTCACGAAATCAAAACAATTTATTAATTATCACTCAATTTGTTGTCATTTTAAAGAAATTTAATATCAATTATAATCTATAATAATACTGTATGTGTTTTTGTCATTAAATATCATTTAATTTAATAATTAATTCAAAATTAATTCAAATAACTATTTATTTTTTATTTCATATATTCATTGAGCAATTGGTGTCAAAAACACATAATTATTAATTAATTATAATATTTTTCATACAATTTAATCAAAATTTTAATAATTGTTTGTAATTTCAAATATTTCATAGCATTTCTTCAAAAACTCTTCAAACGATTTCAAACTTTTTCAGTAATTTTTTAGTCAATTATTATCTGATTTTTTTCCTCCAATACATTCAAAACGTATAATACATTTGAAAATCTCTTCAATAATTAAATGATTTTTTTCATAACAACGGAAACAATTAGTGGAAAGTCTTTTTCATATATATATTAAGGAATAATAAGAATATTCTTTAAGTTTTTTCAAAACAGTTATACAATTCTGGAGTAAAGCTTCAAAAATGAGTTAAAAAACTATGTTTTGAGAAAAAAATTAGTCGAAAAAGAGGGGAAAAGAAATGATTTGAAACTGAATTTGAATTTCAATTATTCAGAAAAATTCAGTTATTTTTTTGCGAGAGTTTCTGAAGAAAAGCAAAAACAAGAGTTACAACAGAAATAATAAATGACTTTCCCATCCATTTGATAGACAATTATCATTAGATTTGAAAATACAGACAAAATGTTTACCACTTTTTTCATCTGAATTCAAATAAATATTTATATCATATATCGCTTATGTTTTTCACTGTTTGTGTTGAGAGGTAATGATAATAATGAGAAAATGAAATGAGAAATCAAAATCAAAATTCAATTGTTTTTATAATCAATAATAATATTAATAATAATTATAATATATATACAAAATATGGTATATTTTACAGCAATTAGTAATATATTGTACTATTCATTAATATAACCGGCAATCCTGGAGAGAGTGCGCGGCACAGGTATGCACACACACACCACACCACACACAGATAGAGAGAGAAAGAGAGACAATAGACACTAAATACCAGAATCGGGCGCCGGTTTTCTCCAATGAAAAGGTATGTGCGTTTAGTTTTTCATTAATATTTTTTACAATACATTTCAAATTGTTTTTTTGTTGTGTTTTGTTTCTTCACAATTAAAATCCCAATTATTTCTATTTTCATCGCTTTTTATACAAATAAAACCAAAAAAAATTTGAGACAAAACTAAAATTATATATAAAAAAATCAAAATCAAAAAATGTTTGACAAAAAAAACGGCAGAAAAAAAACAATTTTCAATAAAATATTTTCTCTTTTCTCTTAAAACTCTTTACAATTTTTGTTTCATTACAATTCAATATCAAACGCCAAACGAAATTGAACCTTGGACAACACCCAGGGTTCACTCGATTTGGTGGTTTGACAAAACAATTTCTAAATTACTTTTTATAAAACAGAATATTCTTTGTCCAGAATTTTACAGAATTTTTTGTGTTTGAAATTTTATGTCTTTTTTACAATAGATTTGCTTTTAATTACAATAAAATCTCTTTAAATACTAAATATTCTGTAAAAACTATAATCAGTTCCAACCCTTAGAGTGCGAATATCAGGGCCTGTTTTTAAAAAGAAAAATTTTGGCAAAATCTGTGAAATAAACTGAAAATTAAGGGGTATTTTGTAGACAAACGTTGAAATAATTGTATTTTTTTCAAAAAACGTCTAAAACTCTTAAAACATATATATATTTATCTCACTTTGAAGAAAAAGCTTTTAAATTATGAGTGCTTTTTGGGGCAACAAAACGGTTAATCAGTTCAACGAACATATCCTGTGCTTCAATAAAATCTCAACACTTTATTCAATCATTAAATTAAAACTTCAATTAAATATGAATTGGGTTTTCACTCTCTCCGGCAGAGTGGCAGTGGTCGACAAGAAAAACAGGAGACAGAGAGACAGGTCTTTTTATGCACAGTCAACACACAGACAGACACACACACGCCGGAGAGGATTGAGGTTTAGTCTCAGAAATATATTTAATTATATATACATTGAAATCCAATCAATATTTTACTCAATATTAATGAAGTATTTGTTTGTTTTTCTCTATAAATGTAAATGTAATGCAATTTTTAAACGAAAACAGAGTTTATATATAATTATATAATGACTTCGAGATCACTATTTGTTTTGTTTTTTTGTCAATCGTTTTTTCAAATGTTTTTTTTAGTATCAATTAGTTTTCAATTTAACATAAAATAGAGAACAATATATATAATCATTGAATCAATAGGTTTACAGCCATTAATAGTATACTCAATAACATTGTAATTATGTCTTCAATTCATATCTCAATCGCAAATATAATCACAAATAAAATTACATAATATTTATATAGAATTGTATTTATAATCAAAAAATTGTATAATAGAGTGGATGTTATGCGAAGGTGTTATATACCTGTCCACTGAGTGGCCACCAGCTATGCTCGTTGTTGTTGTCGTGTGTGTGATACCAGTGTTCAGATTGAAAGGAAGCGATAGTTTTGCGGCCAAACAATGGATAAGTGTTTGTGATTTTCATAACATTTTTCAATTAACAGTCAATTAATGGTCAGAAAAGTGTAGCAATGTTTTGATGAGTGGGTAATGAGTGGTGAAAATGGTTTAATGCTTTCGTCAATGAGTTTGTGTTACGATTCCCGGAGTTTCGACTCAATGGCAGTGGCTTTCAGTCTCTTTCAATACAATTGAGGATTTGTTGTCGTCTTAAGAGTGGGTTTAGTCCTAAAAGTGTTCAACACTTTCAGTGGTTTTAGTCTTAAAGTTGTGGTTCAGTAGTCGTCTTCGTCTCGGATCTGATAGTCGTCCCAATAATTGCACCGTTCGCTCAAACCGTTGCGATCACTACCAAGAGATGGGATATCTCTTGCAAACTGTGCAATAAGTCGGGTGCTATTCGTACTAAGTTCTCGAGCGAGAACTCACAGGTGGGGAAGATATGTATGACATAAGC
Source organism: Pantelozetes paolii (assembly GCA_034687845.1). Lineage (NCBI taxonomy): Eukaryota > Metazoa > Arthropoda > Arachnida > Sarcoptiformes > Oribellidae > Pantelozetes > Pantelozetes paolii. The sequence goes on from JAQGAT010000865.1 coordinate 4,104, forward strand.
GGCCTATCATTCAAAGTAAGACAACAATCAATAAAATGAGACAAAAGCTACCAAACCATTAAAAAGCCCGTACCTGTTGAGTTCCCGGTGCGTTCACGTTGACAATACCGGCGGCCTGTTTGCTCTGAAGATATGTTATAAACCCGGTCTTCAGGTTATTGGACTGTTGGAGGACATCCATGTGGTCGCGACCGCACGGCAGCGCCAGTAGTATACAGTGTTCGTCCGTCGACTGAAAGGCAAAGACCATCATTAAAACAGAGTTCAAGGAAAGGGCTAATTGAGTGTCCATTACGTGTAGCTTTCGGTCCAACCCCTGGAGCTGTTGCTGTTCTAATCGCATGCGTTGGGCTATTCTGAGCGGTGAAACACCCCCTTCGGTGAAAGGGGGCAAAGAGTTGCGTGCGATCCCAATATTGCCGGACACGTAGTGCATCTGTACAGCGGCCTGGTCGTTCTTCAATGCAAATAGACCTTGCCACATCACTGGGTACCGCTGCAGGAGAGCGTCGCCGTGTGGCGGCACTTGACTCGCGTGTTGTGGTGTCTGTGGCATATGGTGTTGCGATTGGGAGATGGCGTGCGCCGGCAGCGGGCCATGGATTGGTCCCGGCTCTGAGCCCAGTTGGGGAATGGGATGCATTGACCGACGCATTAGACCCTCGTTTTGCATGTTGTGCTGCATTTGGATGTTAGAGCCCGGCATCTGTTGACCTGTGCTCATCGCCAACGGTCCCGGAGAGGAGGTGTTGTCTTTGGTCGGGTATTGAGCCATCATCTGCTTCCTCAGCGCTTCCGCATCATTGGGCGGAGGCATTGGTGATCGTGTGGTCTCTTTACGATAGGCGAGTGCACTGGGACTGTGGGCCGGCGGATGAATTGAACGCGAGTCGAGCCCATAGTGAGGGGAAGGAGAGGTGAGTTGTTGTCTATGAATGGCATTGAAATCATTCGGGTTCTGGTATTTCCTTTCGTCGATCTTCACGACCGGCGAACGTCTCATCACTTCCTGTTGTTTCAGTTCTTCGGCTCTCATTTGTGGCGGCAATTGATGTGACGATTGAGGCCTTCCCTGACTGTAGGCGTGAACAATGGCCGGGGAGTCGGTGTAGCGCTCGTGCGGTGAGAGTAGATGTGGTGCGAACTGTCGTATAGTGGGTGCGAAGGGCATACCGGGTATGCGTAAGGGTGCCAAAGGAGGGGGCGGTTGCATAGCAGAGATGATCCGGTCGTGTGTCTCGGCCTGACGTTTAAGCTCTGCCTCCGCTTGTCTTTGAATCGATGTCTTGAACTCAACCTCTTCTTGCTGTGTGAGACCCACCCGGCCTACAGACTCCCGACCCGACTCTTTCTTCGCACTCTTCTCTCTCATCATACGTTCCCTCTCTTCTTCTCTTTGATGTCTTTCCTGTCGTTCCCTCTCTTTACTGAGACTGAGTTCGTGTGGTTTAGGTTCGGGCGCTAAAGGCATCTGGAAGTTACCGCTCGGGTATATAAACTTGGACGGCATGTTGCCGGCCGCTCGCACCAAACCCTGGATCTCCTGTCGGGCGCGCATATCAGTGGGAAGGGTGTAGTGAGGGCTATGCATATACAGCATCTGTTGTCTCATCTGTTCGTATAAGAGGTGCTCATTCGGGTGCAGACCTGTGGGCACAATCATCGGCTGACTGGGCGGTCGCATATGAAGGCCTGCCATATGAGGAGGTATTAGTGCGCTCTGAGGATCAGGTGTTGGTGTTTGTCCAGAGCCGCGAAGTTGTGCCGCCTCATGAATGGCCGCCGGAGTCATAGCCCGTTCCCTCGAGTGCTCTCTTTGTTGTTCTCTCTGAAGGTTAGCCAAAATCTCTTTCTGGTGTTGCGGTAAGTATTGGCTGTTTTGCAAGAGGTCTTCAATCACACCCCTATTGGCCACTGCCTGCAGGTTAGGTGTCATTGTTATGTGAGCACTGGACTCATGTGCCGGCGACGGATAACCAGCGATCTGTAGCCCAGGCGTGTATTTGGGCGCCTGTTTAGCACTGATTGAATCGCGTCGGGACTCATGCTTGTGAACCGGTGGTGATATGAGTGGTTCGGCTGATGAGTGACTCGTGACAACACTGGTATGCATAGACGGCGGCGCCTTTGCCTCTAATGTCATCTTCGAGTGGGCGGGCGGGGGTTGGGTTTGACTCACGTTTATGATATCGACCGGTAGTTTGGGTTTTGTGTCCGTATATGCAGTAATCGGTGGAACAGTAGTTCTGTGTTGTGTTGTCACCACCGGATGAGTCGGTGCCGCGAAATGGCGTACAGAATGTGATTGTATTGTTTGAGACAACTGTTGGTTCGGTGGATGTGAAGACGTCGTCAGATTCTGCGGCCATTGGCTCGGCATTGGCTGTGCGATCGGCACCAGTGGTTGGCCCACAGGTGGAGGATATTTAGGTGTTATTGTGATCGGCTGTGAATGTGTTGGCACTGGTGTTGACACAACACTCTCTGAAACAATGGTCGCTTTGACCGCCGCTGTGACGATAGCGGCCGGCGTTGTCGGAGTGATGGGTACTATAGATGTTGTGAGAGTGGTCTCAGCACTGGGAATGACCGCCTGTTTATCAATTTCGGGTAAATTAAACGGCTTTCCGGTCTTCAGTTTGACGGCAGTAGTGGAGCCATGGATTCGCTCCGAGATGTTAGGTATGTCTTGAATGGACGCGGAGGTGATCACAGAGGCTAAGGGTGTGGTTATAACACTTGTGGCTGCAGTTGTAATGGTGTTGATGTTCGTCACCACTGTATTCACTGCCGCTGTTTGACAGACAGCACCTGCTGTTGCGATGCTTGTGCTCGCAGTCATTGGCGGTTTAATACCCTGAATGACAGCCGTGTGCTCAAAGGCCTTCTTCTGCACCGGCTCTAACAGACCGGTCACCGGATCCAAGAGAACGGCAGGACTGGCACGCGATTCGTCCAACTCAAGCACCGGCGCCGCAGTGACCACCGCTTCAGTGACCACTTTGACCGCACTCTTAGTCTCAACCGCCTGTTCAGTCAAGTCCTCAGTTTTCTTCTTCAGATTGTTTTCACCGGTTTTGACGGTTAATCCCAGTTTCGGTAACTCAACCTTAAGCACAGGTAATTGTGGTAGTGATGGCCGCCGCGGTAGAGACTGGTCGTGCGCTTCGGGCGGTGTCGGCGTCTGACTGTTACTGTCGTCGGCTTCGGCGGTAATGGAGCCGCGGGTAGAGGAACGGGTTATACGGTAAGAGCGCAACACATTCTTCGAGTCTATGTTTTAATGAGAAAAATATGAAATGAAATGCAATTTTGAAAACAATTTTCAAAATTAAAGGAAATTTGAAATTAAATACAATTTTTAATAACAATTTTCAACACATTTAGTGCTTTTGTGATATAAAAACTGATATTAAAATATGGTTTGAATTTGTTTTCATTACAATTGTTTACACTTTTTTAGACAACCTTTCACTAAAACTATCGTTTGATTAATGAATTGAAACAAAAATATCACAAATATTTGCAAACATTTCGACAAAATGTAAAAAATGTGCGAAAAATGACTGAAAATTAAAAACAAATGTATTTTTTTTTTTTGATATTAAAAACTGATATAAAATAAAGACTACTAATCAGTCATTCGCTGTTAAATCCCTAACGGATTAACGGATTAACAGAAAAGAGGCGCTAATAATAGCTCTGAGTCTGAGATAAGAGGACATACCGTCGTTGTGGTCGTCATCCAAGTCAATGGATTCTTCACTCTTACGACTCGATCGCGTGATTCGCTTGGATTTGGTGTCCTCTTTATGCGAGCCTTTGATCACATCCTCAATGGTCTCATCGATAGTGGTTTTGGGCACCTGAGACATAAGTCGTGCCGATTTGCGCACACCTTTGCTGGAGAGGGAGTCTGTCGTCGGCTCACCACTCACTTTGGTTGGCGTCTGTTTGGTGTCCTCTTCAGCCAACAGTGCTTTAGATGTTTTCACCACTTCTGCAGTGCCGGCGGCGCTGCCGTCCTGTCCGTCCTTCGAGTGCAGTCTTATAGTGATAGACAGCTTCCCGTGTTGTGACACTTCGCTGACGTACTCTTTGCTAGTCTGGTCCTGATGTGGGTGCGAGTGATGACTGTCTACCGCTTTATGACTGTCCACAGCCTTATGACTGTCCACAGCCTTATGACTGTCCACAGCCTTATGACTGTCCACAGCCTTATGACTGTCCACAACCTTATGACTGTCCACAGCCTTATGACTGTCCACAACCTTATGGCTATCCATAGCTTTAATTACTTGTGTCTCTTCGATGACGTGTTTCTTAGGGGCCGTCGGCTCCAGAGTGTCGGTCACCGAATGACTAATCAATTGTTGAGTTTTGTTGGATTCGGAGCTCTTGTGGAGCGACTCGAGAGGCAGTTGTGGTCCCTCTTCTTCATCACTCTCTCTGAACTCAAACACATCATAAGGACTGTTAGACTTGCGGACATCCAACACATTCTTGTCTGTGGGCACCGGTAGTGACAACAGTATCCGCTCTTTCTTTTGGTTGTTTTCATCGACTGGTTTCGGGATGTCTTGTGCACCAAAAGTGCCCGAAATCTTCTTCTTTCGGCCCCTTTTGTTCACTTTCTTGGGCTCCTCTTCGGGCGTCGGCTGTTCATCAATCTTAAGGTGCTGTTCATCGCCGGACAGTTCGTTGTCATTCTGATGCTCATCGACAGTGGATTCGGCACCAGTGGTTCGAGCGCTTCGGCGAATGCGTTCAACCAATGGTTTTGGACCTCTTTTCAGTGGCGTAGAGACCGTCAGCGGAGGTATAGAAGCGGTGGTGACGTTAAATGAAGTACTGGTCGCCGGATTGGAGGCCGAGGACATACATCCCTTCTCATATCGAGGCAACTGTAGTGAGGACTCGGAAAACTTCCGTGTCTTAGGTCTTCGTGCTCTTCGGGGTCTATCGCACGACTTTTTATCATCGGTTTCGCTCTCATCCCGACTCTCATCGTTGGCCACAGACTTGGACTCAATCGGAGTGATAATCAATGGCTTGATATCAGTGATGGAGACAATCGGCGAATGTTTATCAATCGGTTCCGTTTGCGGCTCATTATCTGCCTCTTCCTCAACGGTCTCGCTCTTGTCTAAGAGGTCGCCATCACTACAAGTGTCTCGTTTGTCCTCAGCCGCAGAGTCGGCCAGAGATGGCAATAGTGGCGACGGAGAGAGCAGTCGACTGACACTAAGACTGTCTTTGTCTTCGGTTTCTTCTTCTGGTTTTTCATTTGCTTTTTGTTCCGGTTTTTCCTCTTTGATTGAAATATCATTAGAAGTGTTAAGGGATTGGCATTTGTCTGATGTCTTATCGATCGGAACCGCTTTGTTCTCCAACTCTTTTGTCTCTTTCTTATCCTCTTTTGTCATCACATCCACAATGGGCTCACAATTCAGAGACAATACATCAATACTTTCCTCGACTTTAGTTTCTGGAGATTTAATTATGGCTTCAATTGATTTCAATTCAACGCCAATCGGCTCACAGACAGCACCGGCCACAGAGGCAGCGGAGGTGTGGTTGCCATTGATTACTGATGTTTGCCATTCACTCTCCGGCTCTTTCTTGATCTCATCAACAATGGCCTCAACAATAGCCCCTGTTTTGAGCACTGAATCGATTTCTTTTGTTACCAACTCTTCACTCGTTTCCGACTTTTCCCTAATTTGTGGCAAATTTTTATCAATCAATTCATCGCTTATTGATTTGAGAGCAGCGCTGGTCTCGTCGTTGGCCGGCGCTTCGGGTGGACTCTCGGCTATCTGGAGGGGCGGCTCTTCGTCGCCCAACATTCCCATATAACTAATCTCATCGATCTGTTCGGCGGGCGTCGGCACGTAGTCCTCCGGCTCTTTGTACTCTTCACTGTCTTTAATCACCGGATCATTCATGTCCTGAAGAAGTGCGGCCACCGCCAGGTCGTCCTCCATAGCTCTCTGATCGTCTAATTCGCACTCCTTGTCCTCTATCTTGACCTCGAGTGCGGCCTCCACTTCACTAAAGACAGCTTTAGTGCTGATACTGAACGCCGACTCTTCAGTCAATGGCTTAGTCTTAATGTTTGAGACATCGGTAGTGGCCTTAAGTGCGGTCACTTCGGTAGCGAACTCTTCAAACGGACGTTTCATGTCTTTGATTAAGTGATCGGTCCTTTCGTTCCGCTCTTCCATTAACTCCTTCTGGAGTCGGAGTGACTGAATGGCGGCCTCTTCTTCATACCTGCGCTGTTGTTGTAGTTTCTGTTCATCTTTTGTCGGTTTAATAAGATTTGTCAAATGAGTGGCCGCTTTTGCCGTATGAGTGGCCGCCGACGCCATAATCAGGTCCTCGTTTGAGCTGTTGGTGTCGTCGGACGCCTCCGCTCTCATACACTCCTCCAGCATTCGGGCGTCTTTGAGCAGATCCTCGTCCACTTTGGAGTCAGAAGAAGAGCTATCGTTATCTCTATTGACAATTAGATCACTGAAAGTGGGCGACAAAGAGCTCTTCATAAGGTCCGGGGTCTTTGGCGGCGGCGATGGAGACTTAGGCTTAAAGATCTCGTCCTTACACTTAATCTTCTTCACCTCTTTCTCCCGTTCCTTATCCTTATAGATCTCCTTCTCCTTAATCTTCTCCTTGTCGTGAGTCTTATCCCTAACCTCCTTATCCTTACTGTCCTTACGTTCCCTATCTTTCTCTTTACTCTTCATTTGTTTCTTCAGTTTCTTTCGTTTCATCTCTTCTTTAGAGGATTTGTCGTCTCTTTTGTCATCTTTTGTTTGTTTTGTTTCCGATCTCTTTTTGGGACTAATTTCCGACTCCTTCAGCACCGATAGCTCTTTCACTGACTCTTTGACCAACTTTTTGGGCGATTTATTGCCCTTTTCGGCGCACTTTTCCGTTTTGAGCACAGACTGAGCGCCAGTGGTTTTATTCAATAATTTATTACTACTATTAGTAATCGATTTCTCATTTGGTTTAGTGGTCTCAGACTTCTCCCACTCTGTATGACTGACCACACCTCTGGTCTGCTCTTTACTGTGCTCTCTGTTATAGCACTTAATCACATGAGTGCGGGTCTCAGAGTCAGACTCATCGGACTTGACGTCAGGATAGGAGCGTTTGAGACACTCCTCGAGATCCGACATTCCCGACGACCGCATGTCGTGGTCAGAGGTCATAATCTCGGGCTTAGAGGATGAGCTCTCGCTATGCTTAGAAGACTTGTCATCTGAATTCCTGTCCCTATTCTGGTGTCTCTTCTCTTTAGTCATCTTCGATGTCTTCGACTTCTTCTTCTTCCGTTTGGAGAGCTTTTGTTGTTTCATGTCTTCATTATTGTCGGACTCTTTGCCCGAACTTTCTTTAATCCGTTTCTTCTCTTTGTTGTCCTTATCTTTCAATAACTTATTTCTCTTCACTTTCTCAGCGCTCAGGCTCTGTGTCTGTGCCCTCATCTCTGACAACAGACTCGTTTTGGTCTCAGTTTTGTCCGACTTCTCAGACTTTATCTCTTTAGACAACTCTTTAGACAACTCTTTGGCCAAACTTTGATCACATTTTGATTTATCCTTATCTTTCCTGACCTTCTTCTTCAGCTCTTTTTTCTTCTTCATCTGCTTTTGTGGCACTTCGTGGTCACTGGAATCGTCTGACGACTTGTGCTTCAGTTTCGGCGTTATCTTCATTGGCTTTGTTGTCGTCATCTTCGGTGAACTCATGACAGACAAGCCATCCATAGATGAGTCTGAGCTATAGATTGTCTCCTTTTGTGGCCTTTTAGTGAACTTTTGGATTGTTTTAGTGGTGACGACATCGGAATCAGACGACGACTCCTTGGGATGAGTAGACAACTTCTTCTTAGGCTTCTGCAGTTGATTAGGAGCTCTGCCCTCATCCGAGGAGGAGTCAGAAGAGGTCTCAAAAATGGTTTTCCGCTTCTTCTGCAGCGGATTCTTCTTCTGCTTATTCTTCATCCTCTCATCCATACTGTCGTCAGAGGAGTCAGTGTCTTGAGATGTCTTCTTATCGTCGCCTGACTTGTGCTGTCGTTTGTCCTTCAATTGACTGAACTTCTGGCGGACACACTCCAGGTCTTTGGCCACCTGTAGCTTCTGGTTAGCACTGGATCTGGCCTTCACTTTGTCATACATAGAGAAATACTTGGGTTCGTCGCTGTCGGGAATGGATAATAGCATCCGGATCTCCGATGCCTTCAGTTTCGTGTCTTTGGATTTGTCTTTCGACTGATTCTTGTCTTTCTTCTTATTATTGCCATCTTTTTCAGACTTGGAGGAAGACTTCGACTCTTTGTTGGGATTGTTGTCCAACTTTTTCTCTGACTTCAGTTCAGACTTCTCTTTGGACTTAAACTTCTCCTTCTCTTTGGACTCACTTTTGGACATCGGTTTCAACTCCTTATTCTTCGGACACTTCTTCTCGTCTTTCAGTTTATTACTTGAAATCAAGTTTTTGTTGTTTTTCTCAAAACTCTTATTCATTTCTGACTTCTTCTCCACTTTATCGGACAGTTTCTTCTGACCGGTGCTCTCATTCATGTCTTTGGAACCGCTCTGCGAGTGGTGTTTCAATTTCTCTGCTTTAATGGAGTCGTTGGCTTCCATACCATCACCGGTTGAGTGCTTTTTATTGATAATCACTTGTTGTTCACTCTTTTTGTTAGTCAACTCCTGTCTCGGATTCGATGGAGTGGTCGGAAAGGGTCTGCTCTCGGCTTTAGACGAGAAGCCACTGGAGGCCAAGTGTGGCGGCAATGATGACGAGTGCTGTTGCAGTTGTGACGCCTTCTTCTGGAACTCAGTCTTGTTTAGTGAGAGATCTTTCTTAAGCGGCGAAGAAGTGTTTGTCTGGTCTTTAATTGATTGCATATTCAAAGCACTGGTATTTGAGATAACGTTGTTGTGAATAATGTTATCCTTTTTGGCCACAACTCGTGGATCTCTGTTCTCTCGCAGATCTCGAGGTTTTGAGCCCTCCTTTCCGCCGACCAGACCTCCGACAGCACTGTTGGCCGGTATTGTCGACTCTTTTTTGATGTTTAGATTCGACAATAGGTTTGAATTCGGGAGTCGAGTGACTGTCGCCGACGGAGTGGCCACTGAAGACGACGAAGAATTCGGGTTATGAGACGCGGATCGAGCAAATGGCGTCGAGAAGGGGTTGGAACCACTTCGAGGGGGCGCTGAATGGGGCGCAGGTGTCAGCGGAGTGGTCGGAGTCGTAGACTCCTTCTTCACTCCCGACGGCATTCTCGTAGGCTCTGACAACTTTCTGGTCATTGAGCCGGGAATCGGATGACTGCCTGTGTGTAGTGATTGAGATGAGGGAAGGGTCGATGACGTGTGCAATGAGTGATGGGACGAGTGATGCAATGATGAACTCTTTGGCAAACTGTCGTGCAGTTTATCGGTGGGTGTGTTGGACAGGGATGTGGTGGAGGAGTGCTGTAGAGTGTTAGGAGTGGAGAACTCCTTCGCCGCCGCTTTGGTTCTGAACACTGGCTTAGTTGCGGGTGAAGTGAGCGCCTCATAGTTAGAGACATCCTTTGGTTCATACTTTTCATTGATTAGTTCCAGTCGTTTGGAGTCCTGATCGAAGATCGAGGACTTCGACAACAGGTTCTTCACGATATCCGACGGCTCACTGGTCTGGGAGTCGGTCGACGAGTTGGCGTTGATTTGACTCTTCTTTTTGATGTTGTATTTACTGTAGTCTATGGTCGGCGTCGGCGTCTTCTCAACCTTAGCCAACGGTGTGGTGTTGGCGGTGCCCGACCAGGCGTTGTACTTGGCGTCCAGCGCTCGTATCCGATCCTCGATCGATGGCGAACGGGTGGGCGACATGTCCGGGTCAGACACCTCGTCGAATGTGGTCTCCGTTTTGAGGACCGCTTTTGTACTGCAAGTGCTGTTTAACTGTTTTATATCACTTATGGTATTGGAATCGGGATTGTCTGTTGTGGTGACCAAACAGTGCACCACCTCTTGCTGTTTGGTCTCCGCGGCCGACAACACCTGCAGTTTGTTTTCCCGCAACTTATTCTTTGGCACAACACTGTTGGGTGACATTTGCCCCAAAGGGCTCATTATTGTAGTGCTTTTAGGGGACAGGTGTGAGGGCTGGACGATCGCAATGTTAGTCACTTTAGTGCTGACACCGGCTCTGGTAGTGATGGCGAACTCGGGCAGCGGTAGTGAGAGAGGACAGATGCGACCCACCGGTGACTTCTTGTCACTGCTGGAGGACACCTCACTGGAGCAGTGGTCCTCCAGCTTAGGAGTGGTCGTGTGCACCAAATCCTGCTTAAGTAATGTCCTGTCAGTGCACTCCACGTCCGAAGAGGAGACTCTGGAGATGACATTGACGTCCGAATCGCAACTCATCTCATATATGGCATCACTTCTCTCGAGTTTGCGGTGAATTTGTTTACAGTTTGTGGTATGAGTTGAACACAATTGAGCGGAACATGAAGTGGACAGTGATGTCAATGATGAGAGTGAGCTGAGCTGACGGCGCGGGTCCGGCCACGAGTGATTGACCAGCGGTGAGGTGGCGTCCACCACACGCAGCGACTGTACAGCACTGGTATCCTTAGCACCGAATGAGCATTTGCTTGCTTTTGTACTACTGTTGATATTATGTTTGGAACGGCTCTTAGAGTCGGCGCCGGCGATCGTCTCCACCAACTGATGGTGTGATGTACTGTCGGTGCTGTGCTGTGAGTCAGTGCTCACACCGAAGATGAACTGTTCGACGAGAGATATTACACTGCCTTTTGATTTTGACTCTAAGTATTTGATATCACTGTTGGCACCCGAACTACTACTGGAGCGTCTTTTGAGCAACTTAGCTAGTTCACTCTTCACCGACTCGGTGGTCACCACTAGCCGCTGCTGGTCACTGGCCTTCGTCGAGTTGGCGGTCAGAGTGGAACTATTACTACCCGTCCTATCCTTATGTATGTCAACACAAGCGAGCAGTCGCTTCTTGCGCTCCGCGTGACCGATGGCCTCACTGCTGGTCGGAGTGTCCGGTGAGTCGCTGTCCACTCGTTTGCGTTTCAGTGATTCGCGTCCGAAACCGTTATCACTGGAATCGGACACTGAATCGGAGCGCAGACGCAAAGCGTCGGCTAATTCGTGTTGAGTCTCATCGGCCGACTTCCGCCGCCAGACGTTAGAACTGCCACAACTGGGCTCAAACTCCTTGTCCACATCGATGTCCGCACACTCTGTACGCAGTGGTGACGCAAAACCTGATGAACAGGGACTAGTGGTCGGACTCTGCGGTGTGTTCTGACCCTTACTGTTCACTAACACCGGTGTCTTATCCTTAGGTAATGGGCTTTTGCTATGACTTAACCGTCTGACCACTACTGGCGGCGAATGACAGACAATGATCTCTGAATCACAGGATTTGTGTTTTGGTCGCCGCCTGTCCAACGTCTCCGACGCCTTCCAGTCGTCGTGAAGCACATCCTCACTGGGCCTCCGACTGTTACACCTGTCCTTCACGTGTGCCGTCAACTCTGAGTCCGTCTTATCTCTACTGTTATTGATATCACTTTTAGAGTATGGACTTGTGCTCCGGCCCTCCCGACGCTCTTTGGGGCTCTCACTCCTGATTGGGGAAAAGGATTTACTGCAGGTCTCACTCAGTTCTCTACTCCTGTCCCGACTATAGTCTCTCTCGTCGTCCCGAAAGCCCTCTTCGTTGTCGTCATAGTCCTCGAGATCATAGTTTCGATGCCTTCTGTCGACAAACTCTTCTGTATATCCGTCTGACGACTGGAACCGCTGATATGCACGACCTCTGCCTCCATAGGGGGGCTGAGTGTTGCGTTGGAACGGTAGGGGTGACTGTGGCCGACTGTAGTTACGGCCTGTGCGTGACTGATACCGACTGTGACCGCGAGCGCCGTTATTGTTATGCGATTCGTAGGTAGGAATGCGTTCATCAAATTCAGACCAACTGTTGGCACTGTTGGTTGTCCGCCGCTGTTCCCACGGCCTCTCGCCGGTGGCTATTTGGCCGGACATTTCCAAATAGTCAAAGAACGACGTTTGGCACTCACGGGACGCAAAGTCCACCTGCAGTTTGCGGCCACTGAGCACTCGGCCCTTAAGGTCCTGGACAGCGATCTGTGCGCACTCAACACTGTCATAAAAGATGAGTGCATTACTGCGCTCTCTGTCGAACACATGACTACCGATAGTTCCGAATCTGTTTGCGTGCCATAAGAGGCTCTTCTCAGTGACCGCTTCGGAGACGCCGTGAATCCAGACACAGTTGGTGGGCATTGATTTGCCGAAACCCAATTTGATCCGGTTCTGGCCCAGGTTCTCCCCGTCCAGTTTGCGCATCGCCTTCACCACAGAACTTATATCAGAGAACTGTATGAAAGCATATGAAGTCATGTTTCCCTGCTTTTTGATGTCAATCTCCTGTGCCGTTTAAAAATAGGATTAGCAAAACAGTGGATGGAAATGGTGTTTAGACCCAGTGCTGAGTCCAGCGATTAGAGGTTTGGGCGTCTATTCCCCTCTCAAACAATACTCACAATTATTTCCCCGAACTGTTCAAAATGTGCCTTCAGTTCAGTAGTGGAGACATCCTTCTCCAGATTGCCCACAAACAGGGTTCGGGTGGCCTTCGGGTGGTGTTCGTCCAGTTCCGCCTCCAGTGGCCTGAAGTCGTTGTCCTCGGCGTCGATGCCCTCGTGTGCGGACACCTCGATCTTACAGCCGAAAAATAATTTATCCTAAGATTGGGTGCAAAACAACAAAACGATTGAATACTTTGTGTTTAAGAAATGGTAAACAAATAATAGACACAAGACTTGAGTGAAGACTTGAGTCAAGAGTTTTGGACAAAAACTAAACCAATGTTTCAATTATTATATTATTTATCATTTGTTAGACCGAAAAGCGAAACCAAGGCTATACTTGATTACATATAGACTGACCTTTGACTCTACCAGTGCTTTATCAACGTCTTCAGGCTTCTTGAAGCAGACCACTGCAAACCTGTCAGTGCCCACACCAACAACCTTAACCATTGTGACCTTCCCGTGCTTTTTATACTCGTGAAAGAGGCCATCTTTTAAGCTCGAGTCTAATCCAGGGGCAAATGAATTTTTAATTACAAACAGAGAGACAATAATTTAATGTCTAATACAGGAAATAACCCTTAAATTGAATAACAGATTAAAACCCCCTTTTAAGCAGAGATTATGTGAAGACATAAACATTACTAACATTTCATTGAAAATCATAATTAAAACTCAATTAATGTTTATTATTGTGAAAATTGGATACAATTAGGAGACGCTTGAGAGCACCGACACATACCTGTGGACCTGACCGGTAAGTTCTTAACACATATAGCGACAGGTCTGGTGTCGTCCTTATCGGCCGAACTGTCAGAGCCAGGCGTTGCGGCGCTGTTGTGAAGTGGAGTGTGATTTGAACCCTGAGTTGATGTACTGATGCTATTGGTTGTCGTGGCGGCTGATATCAGGACAGAACTGCTTCCACTCCGCTCTTTACGACTGCTATACAATGATCTATGGATTGGGACAATAGGTATGGGAAGTGAACGACAATATTAGACCAATCGTTGAATCAATTGATAACACAATAGGAAAAAGAGTGGAAATAATGTCAACAAAAATGAAGTGAAGATATGATAAGAAAGTGATTAAACCGCTAATCAATACATACAATGGGGACTGAGATTTGGCAGGCGATGCGCTCCGACTACTGGCGCTCGACGTCGATATGTTGGATGAGGACGAAGGCGACCGACTTCTCGCCGAACTGAGGGAACTGGACCTCGAGGGTGACGGCGACGCCGAGTGAGAGCGCAATGACTTCTTCTTCTTTTTCTTCTTTTTAAGTGGCGGTGAAGACACCGTTGAGGAGACACCGCCACTGGTGGTGGTCACAGAGGTTATACGTCTGGAGCCGCCCCTCTGGGCCAGAGAGGGCGTCGTCGAGATATTACTATTAAGAGAGGGTTCTTCGAGCAGCTGTTCCGCCGATGAGTAACGCTGGCCATCAAAGTGGGTTTGACTGCTGTTGCGAGTGTAGGGGCGGAAATGGGATTGATTTCTGTGTGGATTAACACTGGATTAGATGGTATTCACATGGAATGGAGGGGAAAGGGTCGACAAACCTGTTGTCTAAGCCGTCGCCATAACTATTGTTATTAATATTACGACTAAAAGGTCTATCACGAGATCGGCTTCGGTTCGGGTAATCAGAGTCATCTAAATAACCGATATTTCTTTTGATATAAGGACTGTCGCGGGTGTCCACTAAGCGGTCGTAGTTATTCAATGAGCCCGTCCTCCCGTCCCTGTCGTACAGTCTATCATCTGATAACCTGAAAGATAGAGACAAACAAAATGTTTAATTGAATTATGAAATCATTGAAACAAATAATACAAACGAAAAATGATAACAAAATTATTTATAATTTAATTAAAAAGAGAGGAACAGTAGGAAAGGGAACATCTAAAACAGCATTACATATACTGTATATAGAGATTAAGAATTATTCTGCGCTTTAGAGCTATAAATCTGATTATGATTTGCATTTTGAATACAATTTAACAGTACTTTTGGCCAAAAATATTATTACTAACTCTCTGTCCAAATGTATACGTGATCTCAATTACAGTGAAAATAAAAAAGGATCCAGAGTTTTGAATAATGACATTACAAAATGACAGGAATGGCATACAAGAGGCCAGTAATGAAATATTCAGTGCCAGGAATTCAACGGTTCGGACCAATTGTTTTCAATTGAAGACAACAACAAAAAAGCCTTTTTTTCTCTCAATAATAGTCTATTTTATTGGGTTTTAATTGAAAAATACTGACACAAGAGCTCTGGGTCTCTGCGCTCTCAGTAGTATCTATCGATTGAGAAATACATTGAAATGTTTTTTTATATATCAATTCTCAATGTATTTGTGTTTCTCTTAACAGAAAACTCAATTTAAGCCTTAAATTGATGGCAAACTCAACGCTAAACAAAATACTATTGAATTATTTGCGACACAAATGGTAAGCAAATTAGTGACAAATAATTTGCTGTAAGAAAAGGAGTTTTCAATAAAATTGCAGACAAATTATACATTGATTTGCACTGCAATACAAAAATACACAATTGATATTATACACGATATACAACCCTGGGTTTAATTTAAGGGAAGGGATGACAGACAAGAAAAGGCAATTTTTTATACAATTTTTATTGCAAATCAATTTGAGAGACGAGTGAAGTAAGTCTGCGATCCTTTGCAGAGGAAAACGAAATACAGTTTTTCAAATCAAAAGTAATAGAAATTTATTTCATTTTTCTCTTCTTTCATATAATTTATAAAATAAAATGAAATCAAATATCTGAACGTAAAAATTGAATCCAAGACATAGGCGTTGGTCTGGGAGTTGGTCTGGGAGTCAGTCAATCAATAATAATATATTTCTATTGCAAACACTGAGAGAAGAAAATCAATTGTAAAATCAAAAACAGTTGAACAGAGACTGTGAGAGAGAATACGATTCTTAAGGGCTCAACAATAATACAAATATTCCTCTGCAGTGAAGATAATGCAAGTAATAAGTGAAGAGATTTACTCAATATATATAGAGTAGAGGAACAGTAGATCTAGTCTTTGGAGACGAGACACAAATCCAATCAAATGAGTGTTGGATTCACTCCAATAACAGGCAATAAATCTCCACTTTTTTCTGCTATACATATGAATATTGAATTGATATTAAAGCAAATCAAAAGACATAAACAAACCATTAATAACGGAAACACAAATCAATACCTAATCTATGGCTCAGTTTTGCATTGGATTTACACTCAAAATGCAAACGAAAATAAACATTAAACACAGAAATCGATGACATTTTCAACAAAACCAAAACCTGATAAAAGTGCTGAGACTCTTGATTTTGAAATGAGCAAGACAAAAGACAAACACAATATAAATGTTATTATAGTTTTATTTTTGCAAATAAAATGTCTAAGAATTTAAAAGCTTTGCTGAAAATGAGAGAAAAAGCAGCGAAAGCTCTGAACGAAGAAAACAAATGAAGTATTTTTTATATATGTTTAAACAGCACTCCAAGTGCTGCAGCCATTTGGGGCCGGCATTAGATCAAAGACATGGAGAGAAAGTGAGAAAACAGTGTTATTTAAGAGTTTGAGTTGAATTGTGTTCAGAGGATTCAGTGATGGAAAGGCAGTTGTATTGCATGAGAGGAATAGTAAGAAGTTTTGTGTGTGAATGCAATCCAATGCCATTAAATCATATGTAAAGCCCATTAAGTAAAACACATTTATGTTGAGAGGGGTTGGCATTGAAATAGAGAGCACTCTTTGCAGACTAATAGCTAATGTGATGTTAAAAATTAGACAAAAACATGCAAATAGTGATCACAATTATAAATAAGACCTAATGTCGGGTGCTTTTAATGAAAGCCAATAATCACCAGAAAGTGAAGACAAGAAAACAACAAAAGTTTACAAGAGATTAGTCGTTGAGATGCAGTGCTATAATAGAGACTAATATCTCAAATGAAAAGTGAATTTCATTTGAAAAGAGCACAAAATTGTGGCAAATATTTCAAACAATATCTGAAATTACTTTCAATTTTTTTCAGAAGACAATTGATTTGTAATCTATTTTTCAGTTGAAGACAAACTCAAACACAATATATATATAATCATAAAAATCAATGTATTATCTGATAATCGCATGCATTGTCTGCCGAAGAGAAAAACGTAAACAAAATCTCTGTCTAAAAGTATGTCTTATAGTGAAGAGGAATGGCATAAAATGCAGTGATAATAGAGATCTGTTGTTAAGATTACTTAAGTCACAGTTGAGATCAACTCATATTCATGTGATCTCACGTTTGCAATGATTCGGTTGAGTTGTGTGTCGGGGGCTCTAAAGACAAATAAGATCAGAGATTGGGTCCAAAATACAAACTGAAGAATAGATTGCAAAACAGGAATGCAATCGAGAAATGAGTGAAAAATATTTTCAACTATTTATAAATATAAACACATTTTTCAGAGACCATATGTTCTCCACTTAAGAGTATAGCAAATATCTGTTTAAATATAACAGCAATTGATTGCATGTCCGCAACAAATATCGTATTGAAAACTGAAATGCTTTTCAGTATTTTGTTTGACTATAGACTGGAAAGAGTGCTTCCCTTTCACTGATATTATAATTAATTTTCATTCCCGGAGTAGTTTTCAAATAATTTCAATATTGACACTAATATTGGGCACAAATCCAAAGCCAAACACAAGAGAT
>JAQGAT010000866.1:0-21505 GCA_034687845.1 Pantelozetes paolii
ACAGAGAGAGAGAGAGAGAGAGAGAGAGAGAGAGAGAGAGAGAGAGACCAATAACACAGTAAGAAATTGCTTAAGATTTTATCAAAATTGAATCGTAAAAAGTTATCCTAAGTTTAATGGCTTTGAAATAAAAAGTTTTTATTTTATCAAAATATATAATAATTTGTTTGTTTATTATTACTTAATTTTGTTAATTACTAAAAGCACTCATTTCACTCATTAAAGCCTTTTTACAGTCCCTGAAGGTTGACATCAAAAGTAGATTTTTTTAATTTTCAGATCAGAAGCTAAAAAATTGTTTGAAAATCATTTGTGATTAATTAGTTTTGATTTATTTTGGGTTTCAGTGAACTCTTAATTGAAAAAACTATTTATTCATTTCAACGCCAGTTCTGTTGAGGACTTAATAAAGACATAAAATTAAATGAATTATTAAATAATTAAAAAATGAAAAAACATTTCAATTTTGAGTTTGAGTTTGATTTTTGGATTTAATTTCTTGAAAAAGATATTAAAATTATTTTTATTTTTTATTATTTATTTAATTTTACATTTGATTTGAATTTTTATTTTTTTCAAACTTTTTATTATTTGTTTTACGAGTTTTTGCTGAAAGAAAAACATTTCTCATAAGAAAATTGTGTTAATATTTGAGATTAGATTTGTATAAGAGATGCGATAATATTTGGTTTGAAGTAAATTTGATAATACTTTTAATCATTACTTATTTTCTGCACAATATTTGGCATCAATTCATCATTTTATGTCCTCAATATATAAGGGGGAAAATTGAGATACCCCTGAATCAAATGTCTTAAAGTATCCAAAGTTTACAAAAACCAAAAAATATTCAAAGCATTTCAGAAACTGAGTCTAAAAATGCATTTTTATTACCAAGAAATCAATTTAAGTAATGTTTTTACTGTGAATCCCAATATCCCTGATATGTCTGTCTGACTGAAAACATCAAACAATTTTTATCCAATCGTTAAAATTATTTATAAATTTATTTTATCTAATATTATATGTATTTTCAGTATTTCATTGATTAATTTGAAATAAAAAACATTACTTTGATTTCAATTAAATAAATCATAAAATTTTATTCACAAAAAATTTAAATTTCGGGTCAAAAACATAGGATTTGCTGATATTTGCGGCAATTTTTCTCACAAACTATTTCTTATTTTATATTCAGTTTCATATCAAAAGTCATTTTAAAACAAAAATTTGAGTTAAACTTTGAAAAGCAATCAAATAAAGACATCATTTCATCAATTCATGAATAAATTAATTAACAATTTCTGAGACGTCGGCCAAAAATATCTTAATTTTTTTGTCTTTTATTTCATGAATTAATTCATCAAAACATTTATCAAAACTTATTTCTTCAGTCTTTTCGACAACTTTTTAATCGATTAATAATTTTTTATTTCTTTTTAATTAAATTTTTATTTCTTTTGAGTTTTTAACCCTTTTTATCATTGAATACATTTTTAATATGTGAATTAAATTTGCATTTTATGTCATATGTGGACATATCCGGACTTATTTCAGATGTTAAGGGGTATTCATTAAAATAATGTTTAATTAATAAGTTATTTTCAAAAATAGATTTTCAAATACTTAAGGGATTGACAGAAATGTTCAACAATTTCTGATCAAAAGGGGTATAAATAGTAACAAACAGTTTCAATGGTTACTTCTATTTAGGTTTAAAAATATTTCAAAACATAATTAATTGAATGAAAAAATAATTTATATGTTTTTCATTGAAAATCCTTTTAGTATTTGATTAAACATTTATTTTTGTTTTCATTAAATATTTCATAAAATTATTTTTACAGACAAATAGTGTTTTCAATTCAATTCATCCCTTCATTGGCTTCGTTGACATGTTTTCAGATTAAATGTAATATATTTTAAGTCAAAAATGCACTCAATTTCACTCAATTTCGTGACTATTTTTAATAAAACGGATTTAAGTTTTGTTAAAAAACGTTTGAAAACTATATAACAATAAAAATGTTGAGACAATAAAGAGATTCAGAAATCTTTTGTTTGACTCAAAAATCTGTTTTCAAAGTCTTTACTATTGACTAAATATTTTGATTGAAAACTTTTGATTAAAAGACAAAGACTTTAATTAAATTTACATAAATTTTGATTAAACAAAAGTCAGTCTAATGTCTAATATAGAGCTAATATTGTATTAAAATCTTTTCAATCAAACTCTGAAAACAATATATAATTTATTAAATGAGACCAAAAGTCTTATATTTATTATTAATAACAGTTATATTGCTTTCATTGATATTATTAATCAATTTTTAATATAAAGTCATTAAAATAATTATAATTCTCTTATATTTGATATTTAATTATGTTTTTGTGCTTTTGTGCCACAAATACGACGAGTAATGAAAATAAAACTGAAAATTAAGTCTATATTTAGTGAACAACTGAATATTGATGTGAATATCAAACACAATATTTCATAACTAATTATTTAGTATTAAATTAAATACAAATTGAAAAAACTCATTGCATTTGATGTTTGGGTGGAGAAGAAGAGACAGTGAGACACATAGAGAGGAAAATCTGTATTCCTATTAAAATGAGTGCTCACATAGAGTGCTCTCTTATATCTAATAAATTTCATTTAGTGCTCAAAATTTAAGTAATAATAATGTAATGCCTTTTGATATATAAATATATAAATTACATGATTTGACCGAATATTATATAATACGCTAAATATATACCAAAAATAATGTTATGAATAGTATTATTGAACATAAAATACTGTCTGAAATGATAAGGCCTTAAAAGCAGAGTCTCATCATTGTCTGCATTGTCTGAATAGTGTACTCATTCAATGCATTTCACTTTAGTACTGGTAAGCACTGGTAAATGCATTATCAGATTGTCTTTTACTCAAATCATACCCAATACTATACTAACACTAATGCTTCTCACGATCTCTCAAATATTAGGGTATATTAGGGTATATAAGGGTGTCTTTACTCCACCCAAAATGCAAAAACTTTTTTAATATCAATATCAGTCTATTTCAGTCCATTTCAGTCTATTTAGACTTTATATACATTTTATACACATTTTATATATAATAAATATATTCTGTTATAAAACGTGCCTTTCGTTTAAATTCTGATCCCAGAAAATGAGTGTAATTTTTGCCTCAACTCAACGTTGGGGTCATTTCACCAAATATATCCAATCCTACACTTTATGTCTTAATATTGTCTGTGACTCACAGTTGAAAAGTTAATTCAATATTCAATTCAATAGTTTTTATTGCTTTCAATTGAAAATTTCTTTCATTAAAATCGTTGTCAATAACTATAACTTCAAATCAATTTAATGTTTGCAAAGAATATATAAAATGTTTTATTTCTTTATATTCATTGCTTTTTCACTCAAATATAATGTATTCAAAACCCTATCTATTGTTTTAAGTTTTGATTTTTGTGAGACAGAGAGAAATGAAATTAAACTTTATTATTAGATTCCGAGTAATAATCAATGCATTTGTTAAATGTTTTTGCCGTCAAAATGATTGAAAAGTTTTTAAACATTTCAAAAAGCCTTCAAATGTTTTGAATTTCATTTCATTTTGATTATACTCTGTATAAATAATTAAAGTTTTGTTTGAAATACGTTTCATTCAAACATTAATTTTAGTCAATCTGTTGAACATTTAGTTTATATCAAGTGCTGTCTGTTATGTGAATCAAAAAACATTTATTCAATGTTTTCAACTATTTTTCAATTTAAATCTTCTTTAAGTCAATGAAACGGACATTCAATTTACTGAATGCCATAATATTCGTCCCAAAAGTGCTTTTATTCTGTAATACAAGTGTTGACCAAAAGGCCTGAGAACGGCCTCATTAGCCCTGTTATGCACTTATCTATCCGTTCGCACACTTCTTATGACTTTATATATAAAACATTTGCAGACCTTTAGAGAAGTTTAATAAACAATTGAAGACTTCTTTCAATGAGTTATTATTTTCAAATCAATTGACGATTTAATGACTAAAATGTGTTTTCAAACTCAACTTAATGTCTATTTTTGAAATATTAATTTCAATCCCATTATGAAATGAAAACATGAATTGATATTAAATTTAATATAAATATAATAATATTGTATTCAATGCCACTCCTATTGAATATGTCTCTGAATATATATGAAAGTAATTGAATACAAAATAAGTGAATATTTAAACCAAAAAAAAATATTTTAATAAAATTTAATGAATTTTATTTCAGTTTCAATGAATTTGAAAACACATTATCACTAAAGAGAGAGAAAAATAGATTAAAATTAAATTTGTTTTTCATTTTTAAAATACAAATAATATTTTTCAAAGATTTCGTTTTGTCGTCAATGGCTTGAAGTGAAGCCAAACAGACGTTCAAAACGATAATATAAAAAATGTTCAGAAAAGGCCAGATATTAAAACCAATACATATGAATGGATCGCATATTATATTAATATTATACAAAATTTTTATATTCAAATGCATTCATTCAACTGTACAGGGTAATCTTAATATGCGTTCAGTTCTCACACATCTCTCCACTCATTGTGTGTCTAATGTTTGCATTATTTGATAGAAAAATAAACTGAAAGAAAAGTTTTGGTTTAACTGAATATAACAGTTGAAAAGCAGAGCACTGTTTATATAATAGATATTTGAATGCAATGTGTGATTGTTGTAAACTTTTTTAATATGTTTTCATTTCATTTGAATTCATTATAGACGTGAATATAAATGAAAAATATTTCTTCAGATAATAATAATAATGAAAATTTGGTTTCCTTTTGTATATTAACTCTATTTTCGGTCGGAATTTAATTTAATATTTTTTATATTCAATACTCTTTTGGTTTGAAAAACGTTTTGTTAGCAAAAAATATTTTATATTTTATTAATTTAATAGTAATTTATGCAATATTTATGGCATTTTTGTTATGAGTATTAGGACTTGAAATTAAATTTTCAATATTTTCTTTTAGACATTAAATATAAATCAATTCAAATGTATTGTTAAATAAAAGTCATTAAAATATTTTACTCAAAAACATTTCATTTATATTTCAAAATTAATTAACTATTGATTCAATTAAACTAAAATATGTATTAATATATGTTTTTTCAATAATCGATCGATAAATCAATGAAAAACTATAAATACTTTGCAAAACATTGAATGCAATCCAAGAATAAAACAAATTAACTGTAATTAAGGCTTAAGTGAAGAGTTTTTCAATGAATAAAATTAACTTTTCTTTCAATTCTTAGACTCAGAATAAAAGTTTGAAATTTTCAGTTCCAGTGCCCAAGTGTTGAATGTGTGCAAAACTACCGGCGCTTTCCTGTCGCTGTCGCCATCGTTTGTAAAACGGATAACAATATTATATATCATTGACTGAAAACAACGATTTCTTTGCCTTTCAATGAAATGCATTGGAAATTCTTGTCAATAATCATAGCTCTATGTATGTGAGAGCACAGGCGCTTATACAACAGCCCCACTCAATGTCTTATCGTAAGCGCAATAGATTTGTCTGAAATGAACAAAAACAGAGCAAAAATTATTATTGAACTCAAAGGCCTGACAGTGAAAACGCTTACGCAATGGGTTTTGAGCTCAAGAATTGATTGCATTTAAAAGATTTCACTCAAAAAAAGATTTTTTCTGATTTTGTTTTCATGGATTTGTGCGCACTGTTAGCTCTCTTAGCACTGTTAGCACAAAATAGGCTAAACATGTATTGATATTCTCTGTCTCTCAATATTTTTTTGTTTACTTTTGCAAAAAATATTATATTTTTTTCTCTGATTTCTTGAAATAATTTTTTGTTTTATTATTTTATATATATTTTTCAATTTCTTAAACAATTTCTCACTATTTTGTGAATACATTTCACAACAACAGTGTTTTCACTCCTTTTGCCAAACAATTAGATTAAAACTGTTTAACGATTTGAACGTTTAAAGCAATAGTTAGTCTCAAACGAACCGAAAATTAAGTTTTGTTTTGTTGTTGTGTTTAAGTATAAAAAAAGTTAATTAAATATTTTGTTTGAAATAAAACTTCAATTGAATCTCCAATTGATTAAAGAAAACCAATTTTTATGTCAAAACATTTGTGCAAAAAACACACAGTTTTTCATTGCTTTTGATTTAAATTAGATTTTTTTTGTGCAAAAAATATATAATAAAATTTGAATTCATTTTAATTGAAAATCAATAAAATTGACATTAATTTAAAGCAAAACGACTTTTCTTTAAAGCCTTTCACTTCTATTGTGTTTTATGATTGAAGCAAAACATTAAAATTTAATTAGAAAAATTGCTCTTGATTAAATTGCGATTATATTGATCCGGATTCTTATCAAAATGATAATTAATTCACAGAATATTCTAATTATAAAACATTTTTTTTAATGAGAAATATTGATTAACAAAACTATTATTAATATTTGCTTTCAAATCATTATAACTTTTTTTGTAATCATTTAAACCTAAAAATGTAATAATATTTTAGATTTTATGCTTCGTTTAACACATTTTATGTTTTATTGGTTTCCTAACGAAAAAACATTTAAATTATTGATTCATTAAATTAATTATATTTTTGAAGACTTTTTCGTATCCAATGGTTTTGTGCCAATACTTTAAGTGCAATAAACTTCTAAAATGGGATTAAAAACAAACAAATAATACGTTAATAACTGGCAATAAATTTAATTTAATTTAAGCGTTGAAATGAGTTTATGTGAGAATACATATCCATTTCTGCTGAGAAATCCTTTAAATATTTAATCATTAGATCATTCACTAAATCAACAATTATTGAGATTTTTAGTCCAATTTTAACATATTATTCATGAAATTTGATTAATATTTGGTTTCAATATGTATTTGAATATCAAATTCAAATTATAACAAAAAATGACACAAATATTTGGAAAACAAATTAATTTCAAAATTAATATTTAGTGGGATTTCATTGAAAACATATTTATATTACACATACAGAGAGAAAGCATTTATTTCTACCATTCCTTGTATTCATAAAAATAGTCATTATTATTCTCATATGAATTATAAATATTCAAATAAAACCTATTTTACAATCAAATGAAAACATGAGTTCATAAACAAATACATTATTATTTTTATTAATGTTTAGAAGTTTGTCAAACAATTGAAATATATTCAAAACAGCACTAAATCTGTTAAACATTATAACAAAGTATTCAAACGATATTATAATACGAGAACTAAATATCAATATTTATAAAAATACACTTATTTTTAACTAAACCAGTGCTGAGTCGGGAATATATTTGTTTAGTTTAAGTAATGTATTATATATTTGCATATATTTTGATATTACTTAAGATCTCTCTCTTATTTAGTGTCACTTGACTTACAGTAAAAGTCAATTCTTTAGACTTAACTTTGAGTTTATTTTTTGTATTTATCAAAACATAAACTGAGTTTTGGTTTAAAATCTGTCAAATATTTAAAAAAAATAATTTTCAAGTCATGAGAAAAATTATAATTTTATGTATATTTAAGGCAAAATAAAATAATTAAAAATTTAATAACGCTTTGAAAAGAAACACTAATTATTGAAATCATTTGAGAAATAAATGAAAACATTTTTTATTATTATTTTATTATTCAGTTTTTAATGATTATTAAATAAAATATTCAAAGAAAAGACTAATTTTTATTCAAAACAATAATAAATAAGATTTTATTTAATATTAATTCAATTCTTATTATTATTGAAACGAATGAATGAATTATACATTAATATTACAGCAAATATAGTAATAATAGTAATAATAATCAATAGTTTATTAAATATTATAATTGTTTGGAAAAATCAAATTAAAAATTAAAATCATTTTTATATTTATAATAATATTTGGATTTATTTTTTCTCAAGTTTGACGACTGGTTTCCGGTCGATAGGCCTCTTATTATACATATTTACAGCGCATCTAATGTTTAGTTTCATATTTCTCGCCCCTTTAAGTGTGTGAAACAAATTGCACCAAATATTTGAATCATAATTGATATTCAGAATAAGAAAGTGTTGTAATTATTATTATGTCAATAGAGGTGATGGAGAACTACTTGCCATCACTTAACAGCGAGTCAGGACTGCCATAACCACTGGAGGCGTCGTCTGCGGGCTGTCGGTTATGGGGAGGGGATGCCAGCGATTCGGTCTGTTTTTTGAGACGATCTAAACTGTTGTAAGCATTTCCTCCAAACATAATCAGCTCTTCGTAATCGTATTCACAAAGGATTCGGTTGTCGTATAAATAAAATCGGTCTCCAATACAAAAACTAATATAAACAATGTTATTTCAAAATTAATATAAGCAATCTCATCTCCAAGACTAATATAAATACAGTAATGTCAGTTCAAATCTAATACTATATACGCAATGTCATTGCAAAGATAACACAATCAATATTTAGTTGAAATTAAATTTTCATTTCAAATGTTTTCAATAAAAATTAATTAAATTAATTGTCATTTCAGTCGTTATTAGGATTTTATTTATAGTAAAAATTTCATTAATAATAATAACATTTAATTATTTCAATGACGACAACAACAGGGAGAGATTTTTTTTAATTAACTCTACTTTTCCCCCTTATTGTGCTTCAACTCTATCTCTAGTTCCCCCTTATTGTGCATAAAGTTAATACAATAATAATAATTTTGATTATAATTTCTCATTCAGTCTTCAATGAAACGATTTTTGTACTGAAAATTCAATTCCCGCTCAAAATGTTAATTAAAATGAAAATAATTTGAAACAAAAAATATTTTGTTTTTGTACTAAAAGACTACAAAAAATGAATATTCAATTAAATTCATTAGTGATTTAACATTAAGGCAACAAATACTCTGTAATTACTCTCTATTTTGAACATAAAATTAATTAATTTTTTAATTGATATTTGAAGTGCATTACAGTATATAAGAGCACAAACACATTGAGAGCACTCACCGATGGCTACATTGATTGCATTGAAAGCATTCCACTAAAAGAGAAATAAATTAACAAAACATTAGACATTGAAAGTGAAAGTGAATGAAGAGATGATGAGATGGAGAGTAAGAATAAAAGAGAAAATAATTACACAAATCGATGGGAAAGTTAGCAAAAAGTAATGTTCAATACATACAGTGGTAGACATGACCGCCGCGGACCCTCATCACCATCTCAAACGCTGGGATCGTTTTATTACATGCAGAGCACAGGCCTGTCGTTCCGAATAACCTATTTTTGTCAAACAAATCAAAAACCAATAATTGATTGCAAAAAAATAAACACATTTTTTGCGGACTCTTTTCAGTCAACAAGTGGTCTATACCTGAGGTAATCGCGTTTACAGAGAATCAAATTGGCTTTTGTGAAGAGTGTGGACCCAACCTCCCCGAGCCGGCAATCACAACAGGCACATTTGAGACAGTCTTCGTGCCAGAGTTGGTCGAGTGCTTTGAGAAGGTATCGCTCTCTTATTGGTTTATTACAGGCCGCACACTCAGGGGTATTGTTTGTCGACATTTGGGTCAGGGGTTGTCGCGTCGGTATAATTGGTTGTCCCGAAGATTTCATATCCATTTCTGTCTGACTTTTTGCACAGACTTTATGTGAATTTATTGGACAATAATTTAATTGAAGTCTTGCCTGCAGTACAAAGATATAGGGATTAGAGATATGGAGAGATGGACTGAGAATTAACTGTTAGGCACTCTATTCAATGTAAGGCACTGTTAGCAGGGGTTCGGGAGTGTTGTCAAGAATTTTAGTTTTTCAGGTTTACAACTGAAATATTGATATACTTTTGACGACAAATATCTGTTTTAACAATAATCGGCTTAAAAGGCAAAGCAATTGATATATGTTTTGATCGCTTCATAGCTTCTTATCATTTAATTATATCATAAAAATAATATTTATAAAAGTTTTGCGCATTTTTTGGTCGCATCTCAACACACATTGGGCTCTGAATTGACTCTGAATTCAATATAAAAGCATTTATTATTAAATTTGAAAGAATTGCTTGAATTGAGTGCTCAGGGTCTGAGACATCGAGTGCTGAAACTCAGAAATATCTGAAACATAATAACAAATATCAATATAAAAGTGATTTCAATATAAAAAGAAAAATATTTGCGATTATATTGAAAGCTATATTGAAATCGACTCAAAGTCCTGAACAGCACTGAAGAGCACAGGGAGATTGTGAACTAAAGAGTCGGTGCATTCATAGCTAAAGTGTTGTGATTTCCGTCGTTGAGCGCCGACAACAGCTTGTGTTCTGTTGGCTCTGATTCTCAGTTTTTGTCATTCAATTGCAATACTGTTATACTCTATGAGTATATATACTATGCTTTCAATGCTCTGCTATTAAATCATCAGATCTTAATTGAAATCTTGTCAAAACACAGACAAAGTGAACGTTAATACACGTGTCATATAGCGTTGTCAAGACAACAACATCCCTCTCCCCCTCCACTCGATCTCACTGTGCGTTATATCACATCTCATAGACTGTTAGACTGTTATTGAGCACAAATAGCTTTGAATGCATACACAAGTGACGCAACTGTTACCAGATTCACAATAACAGGCAATAGAAAGGTTGGAAGCGATTGAACGCAATATCGTTTCAATACATAATAGGATTGAGTGGCGGAACCACTCAACCAAATACCAGATCAAACACTTTGTGAACAATCAATATATAAGAGTGAATACAAAATACAAATTCAATTAAAACATACAATAAATAAACTGAAAGAGAGTTTGAATTGAATTTTAAAAATATATATAAATTATAATTAAAATTATTTAATTAGAAAATGGTTACGCCATTGGATGTCAACCCATAACAGCTACCAGTGCTGAACATACACTGTTGTCTAGTATAACAAAAGTTTTCATAATATAATAGCAATGGTATGACAATTGAAATGAAAACGAAAACTAAACCCTAAACTGGAGGGTAAGCCCGAAGAGGAGGAGAAACAGCATAATAGTTATGGCATTGAAAGCAATTATATTATCCATACATACAGTCATTGAGTCAAACAGTGCTATAATATAAGTATAATAACAATATTTTTTGCCCACAATTTCGGCATCGATTCAATTGAAAGACAATTACAGTAGAAGTCATCCACCGATTCCTCTATTGAAGAGAAATTTCAATTTTGTGTCAATTATTGTGTATTTGAGTGAAAACTATGGGTTATATGAGAGCCAGCGCTGGCATCAGTCACACAAATATTATATTAGTTTTATATTACACTAAACATTGTTTTGTTATCTAATTTATAATAATATAAAAATTTTGCTTCAATTCAAACCAATTATTATTATTATTAAAGTCTCCTTTCATAACAGCTTTGGATTTGTGTTCATTCAAAATCATATTTTATTTATAATTGGATTCAAATTATCAAAAGAGAGATATTTTATCAAATATTTATAATAGAAGTGCAATTTTCAGGGTATAAGAAGTCGAGGAAAATTTTAATTTAATAGCAGGCCTGGCCTACAATTGGGTGCCTTATTGTTGGCATAAAAAAAGTTTAAAAACTATCAAAATATTATTTTTTAAAGTAAAAGACTTTTTGTGAAATTATTTTCTATTAAAAATAGACTTTATTTTTAAAGTATTGAATAAAACTCTGAATTTGTTTTTGAGATCAAATCCACGACATAAACCACTTGTGCTAACAATAGATAGTGTGAAGAAAGGAAAGGATATTATATTTATGCTCTTCTGATGTGTTTTTATTAACATTTTCTCCATTGAATAATAGCAGAGAAAAAATAAAATGATTGTAAAAATGAGAGAAAAATAAAGTTGTTTTGAAAGTGAAAGACTGAGAGAAAGTCTGAGAGAGACTGAGAGATGAGAAGTATTTTTAGTTTTGATATAAAAGTTGCAAAAATTGTTTTTTATGTCGATTCGAGAGTCGAGTGATTGTAATAATAGTATCACAAGAATCACAAGAAAAGTACAAAAAATACGATAAAATGAAAGTAAAGTCTCGTTTCTATTATTTTTTTTCATTTTGACTCAAATTTTTGTATTGGAGGTAATGGAGGGTCCGCTCAGGCGTATCATAAGTCCGTTCCCTAAGTCTAATCAATGTGTCAGAAATGGAGAGAAGAAAAATTGGATGTATTGGATGTCTATTGGATGTGTCAAATCCACTTTCGTCAACACAACCAACACATTGTGCACTGGCATCCAATACCTCTCTCTCTCTATCCTATGTCTACAAATTCTTAGCCCTAACTTTCCATTCATTGAATTTAATTAAACATTTTTTTGGGTACAGTATTTAGTTTATGTGTTTAGCACTCAATCCACACATATATTCCTAAGCAATAAAAATAAATTAAAAATTCAATTATTATTTGATTTTAAATCAAAATTTGGGATTTTATTGCTTATGTCTGACGAGTAGTGAAGAGAAATTAAAAAATAAATAAAAATAAAATAATAATTTTAAAAATTATTTCTTCAAACGTTGGCATCAATTAAATCACAACAAAACTCAAGGATTTAATTACTCTTAAAGCCTACACAACAAACAAATATACATTAAATTAACTCTTAATTCAAGTGATTTTCGTTTCAACTCTTAATTGAATTTTGAATTAAATTTACATAAAAACAAATTAAATAACATTTCATTTGAATATATAATCACAAAAACTGATTGATTATTGTTTCAAATGTTTTTAAAGACTAAATTAAAAATTAATTTTAAATTATAATTAATTTTAAAAACGTTTTCATTAAAAGCTTTTTCACTCAACAGATAACTCAAAAAAGATTTGCTCACAAATTGCACACAAAAACACATTTTGAAAACTTAATCAAAATATACAGAAAGTTAAGACCATTTTTGGTATTCAAAAGCGATATAAAGTCAGAAATGGTTAGTAATGTTAATAAAGAGTAAAATATGGATAATTGAGACCAAATATCAAATATAATCATTGATTTATGTTTATTACCATTACTTCAAATGATTATCGAGTTATGAATGTTTGAAATACTTTTTTCATTTTCATGTGTTTATACTTACCGTTGGTTTTCGTGATTAAAAGAGATTCCGAAAGAAATTATTTATGATTTTGATTATCATGTGTTCAATAATGTGTAAAACAATTTCTTTGGCTATAATTTTCAACAAATTCTTTGCTCACTTCAGTCGAGCAGAAAATTTTTATCACACTTTTCTCACAGTGCTATACACAGAGACACATCCCTGTGCTGCTGCTCTTTCTCCACCAAATAACTCAAATATTTTCAATACAACTGCAAAGAAAACGTTTTGATTATAAGATCTGAGTCTGAAATTCAACTCTTAATGCACACAAACAGTACCAAAATATAGCATAAATTGATTGAAAAATATTTGTGAAATAAAAACACTTTGACTCAAGTCTTGAAAATAATTTGTTAACACTTTAAACGAAATTTAAATTCAAATAAAAATCAATATTTTATTTAATTTTCATATAAATAGAAAAATTTATTTATATTCAAGACATCTATAAAACAGGTTTGAAATCTCTGTCTCTCTTTCTCTGTTTGAAAAACCAATGCTTTCACACAATTTTTGATGATTGAGGAAAACATTAAAAAATTTTGACACAAAACTATTTCATGTGTTTTAAAAGAGATTAAAGTTTTTCCCCATTTTCTAACCAAAGACTAAGAAAATTATAATTCATTTGCTTTTTCACAAAATATGTTAATATTTATAATCAATTCCTTAAATAATATCTGAAGTCTTCCAACACTTTAGTGAAAGTCTGTATAAAAAACGTTTGAATGTTTTGTTTGAATAAATTATATATGAATTGAAAAAATTTGATTTTCAGGCAAAAGCTTATTGATATGAAAGAGTGATTCAAATGAGACCTTAAATAAAACCTGAATTTTGACATTAAGTTTGATTTGCATCGAAGAAAAAGATATCAAAAGATATAAAATATAAGTCATTCGAGAATTTCTCTTCAATTCTTTATCATTAGATGAGATGAGACTTAAAATTATTTAAAAAATGAAAGCAAACGAAAAAAGAGATAAAAAACTCTTTGATTTATGGATTTTAATATTAGTTATAAAAAGCCATTTCGTAGTGAATCTAACATTTCTTTCGTTGACTCTGAAAACCAAAAATAAAGTTTTCTCTCTTAAAGACATTTGAAATCTGTTTTTTGCACTTAAATCTCTAATTTTGTATTCAAATCACTTTAAAATTACTTAAAACTTCATTAATTATGTTTATAGTTAGCGTCTAAAGTCAAAAGTCCATAACATGTTTGGGGGAAGGGATGAGTGCAACAAAATTTGCTGAAATATCAAAACTAATGTTAAAGAAAATTATGTAAACACAAGATATTAACAAAAAAATGTGAAACATATTCATAGAAACTGAAGGCAAAGACAAATCACATAAAACTTGTTTAAGACATAGATTTCATGAGTGTTTCTCTTGAGGTCCGGGAATGGAGTGAAATATAAAATAAATAAAAGCAAACATATAATGACAACTCCATCAAAGTCTCAGAGAGTCTCACACGATATAAAGGGAATAATTATTCACACTTGAGATCAAACTAAATGTGATTTCATTTCCTCCCCCTTAAGACCCCTTAAGAATCAAAGTCACAACAAATTCGTTGCCATTTATGTTGTGTTTTGTCCTTAAACTCAGAAAAGACTATTTATTCGTGTTTTACGACTCTTTACTTCAATTTATATAACATTTACACAACTTTTTAGACACAAAACTACGAGAAATATTTTTATGAAATAAAAACCTATGATTTTATATTGTGTTTTGAGTCAAACTCTATGTTTGATAAAAATCAAAATATAAAATATTTTTCATTTTCTCTTCAAAAAAAAGAAAAACTTTTTCTCTTTTCTATTCATATTTTGATAAAATATTTATTGAATTTTTATTTCAGTCTTTGATATAAGAAATATTTGAAAAATGTTTTTCTCTGCCAATAGTTTACTATTCATTGTTTGAATCACTTTTCACTTACAGTTAAGTAATATTAAGCAACAAAAAGAAAAAGCATTTGAATTATAATAACATATAATTTAAACCAAAATATATCAACAGTTTATATGTTTTTCTCTTTTTATTGCCATAAATATTGAATTAATTTTGATTTGAATTATAATTAAAATTTGATTTAACCTTCAAATCAAAACAAAAATCGTTTAAAATATGACGAATGAATGAAATTTATAAATATTATAATTATTTTTCATTTTTGTCGACAATTTTCTCTTCAATTCAATCATCAAAAAACAGTTTATGAAAAGAGAGAAAGAGTGAGAGTTTTGAGGAAAATATCTTTTAAAAAGTCTATTAATTCATAGTTTGGGAGCTTTTCATGAAAAAAAACTTGCATTTTGTAGTCGTTATTGAATTTAGAAACTAATTATGAATTTTTTATTTAATATATAATCTCTTTTGTAGTGAAAAGAGAAAGAAAATCACAAAACTGTGAACAAAACAAAAGTTAATTAAAAAAATAAAAACATTTTTCATCTGCACTGAAGTTGTATTGAATTTAAGCGTAAAATGCATTTAAATGGCAATGAGTTTAGAGTTTAGTGAGAAATATATGAATAAATGATTAGATGATGAATGTTATGAATGTTCGCTCAGTTATGTCACTTCACTTGAAATATAATTTTTGGCTCAATATCTGTGATATAACGATAATATGCATAGAAGAGAGGGATGGGATCATTCAGCCAGACCTTAGGTGACGATACAAGTGTGTGGGGAAATGGAATCGGCATTTGTGCCAACTCTCTGTCAGCTCTGATGGCTTTGGCACTGGCATTGAGGCAACACTTGATTGCAATGACTGAATGAGGATATAATACCAAACCATAGAAAGTAAATAATGGAAAAGTTAACGCTTAGACGACTGAGTCGTCTGTTTTGTGAGAAAAGTCTAATACATTGTATTATATTTCAGAAACTAAGCCATAGTTTGCAACCAAAGCCCAAAAATGCACTCTTTTTATCACTTTTATCATCAGAAGGGCTCAAGTTTTATAGTGAACAAAATGGCACCGTTGGGTATAAATGCATCAGTGCTTATATTTTTATGCATTATTTCTCAACAAAACTATTGTCGAGATATAACAGCAAAAGTGTGTGTCAGTGCACAGTCAGCAGCACTGATACCAAGCAAAAGGCTGTTTCCCATATGCTATCCATTTGTATCTTTTTATCGTTATATTCAATGATACCATAAATCCATTAAAAGAATTGCAGAAAAATTGCACAAAAATGTCAAAACCTATGATTTGAACACTTTTTGAACACTTTATGAACACTTTATGCAAAACTTTGTTCTCAATTGTGTCTCACTTTTCAGATAAAAGCACTGACAAAATGATTGAAAATAATATCAATTAAAATAATATTTTTATTATTATTATAGCAAACAATACTAAAAATACTAAACAATACTATTGTTTCATTTAATTTGATTTGGGATAATGGCGGGTGCGCTCAGGCGTATCATAAGTTGGTTCCTAAGCCTAATCAATGTGTCAGCAAAATAGAGTAGGAATGGAGAAGAAGAGGAATTGGATGTATTGGATGTATTGCTTGTGTCAAATCCACTTTCATCAACACTAACACATTTAGTCTGTGCTCTACTGTCTGTTCTCGGCTTTACTTATTACACATTTGATAGAATAAGTTTGGGTGAGAGCACCGGCAGGAATGGTATGGCTTGAGAGCCAATTTAAGTGCAATTGCAATGCATTGAATGCACGCATCGCTGCAAAAAAGTCTTAATAATATGCATGTGTTTCATGTGTTTGAATAGCGAGCACTCTATGGCTTTAAAAGCACCCATTGATTCACTCACTCTTTTCCTCTAAAAACTCTATTCATGTCTTCATGTCTTTGCATTAAATAACACAAAAAGCGATTCAATATTGTATTGAAATAAATCTCAATTTCTTTTAACAATAATAGGATTTAAATAAAAATTTATTTTTAACTTTAAATTTATTGAAAAACTGCTGAAAACTATTGAAAACTCTTTCAAAGAGTATCAGAATTTTTGTCACAATTTTCTATATATTTGTTATTAAATTAATAATTGGATGAGAATTGTTGTGAAACCTAACGACACGGACAGACAGTAGTGATAATACTTTTACACAAAAGTGACGGTTCAGTGGGTTTGAGAAGAATATGAAAAATAATTGCAAATTATATTATATTTTGTTAAATAAAATAAATTTTTCATTCATTTTGGTCTTTAATCTCAACTCAATTCAAATTCACGCATGACTTCAGAAAATGTTGAACTCATGGCATAAAATGCAATTTTATTACATTTATGTCCACTGGATATTGGATTGAAGGGATGTACGGCACAGACAGGGCAGACATCGCTGTGCAGTTCGCTATCATTAAAGAATAGGCATAAGTATTGAGAAAAAAGTTATCGCATCGACACATGCTTTTGATATTTATGAGTCGAGTGCTGAGCGCACACGACTTGGACTTCAAAATTACTGACAACACGACTACACGAAAAGGCATTTATATTTATATTTCTTTCCAAACACAGGACAGTAGTCTTCAAACACCAAACCATTGAAACGATTCTTTTCCGCATAACTTGTCATACGATTCAGTCATTAACTATTGATTTGAAGAAACCTTTTGCTCAAAAATTTCTCTTTATTTCTTAGAAACCAATGAATAGTATTGAAAATCATTAAAACATTTTCTCAAATGAATTGAAAACTAAATTTAAATTAAGTTTTAAAACAAATTATTTATTTATTTCTTATTATATTTCTCTCTTTTTCACTCAAATTATTATTAATAATAAAGTAATAAATATTTTCTTATATTTCTTTACAATCAATAATATGAGAGATAAAACTGTGTTTCGGTTGAAAACCTGTGAATATATATGAAAGTATGAAATACGAGCCATAAGTTTGGATGAAAACTATAAATGCATTTCAAAGCAAAAAAATATATTTATATTTAATATATTTTTGTACAACTGTTCAACACATAGAGCACTGTATAATCTAATGGCATTTGATTTGACATTCGCTCGGGTATTATATGGTAGCGAAAGTGATGGTTCAACAGCACCGTTGGTATTGGCTTTTGTAAAAACCAGAGGAAATTAAAAGCATTGAATAGATATATGTTTTTATGAGTAATATCTTATGAAATGAAGTCAAAGAAAATCTCCGTTTTCTGTCGATTGTAATATATTTTCTTATATTTGAGTTTAATATCTAATATCTATTGTCACGAAATTCAACTCATTTTGACTGCAATTTGTCTGAAACTGAATTCCCTTTTCTTTTCTTTGCATTATTTCAGAGCAAATAATATAATAAAATAAACGCCATTCCCGTCCATTCCCTGTCAGTCTTCATCAACAGAAATAAAGACAAAAATAACTAAAATATGCATTAGTTTTATGGATATTATATATGAAATGATAATAAATCTCGTTATCAATGAATATAATGACTATAATGGACACAAAATAGCACTTTATTATTGGCTAATCCATTGAATTGCACTTACAATTCAGTGCCACAACTGTTCGCAATCACATATCCCTGTCCTCTGTATTCTCTAATTTTCAATGGATAGACGCGTGCATTGGATTAAGAGATTAAGTCTTCGTTTGCAATGAAATCTAGTAATGAATTGCTTTTTTGAACAAATGATAACATCAGTGACGGAACCGATGATCATATCAATGATTAACAGTTAATCAGTTGATGCCATCAGTTGTGCGAAAAAACAAACCAATTCTCAGGTCTTCCTATAATTGTCTCATTAATTAAGAGTCGAGTAATGATTAATTAATTTCAATAATTGCTGTCTATTTATCAAACAGTGAGTGAATGTCCGCCACTTTGACGGCCAGTGAGACGGTAGTGAAAAATTGGTTAAAACTAACGGTGCAAACATAGGAGTCAGACGAATGCCATTCTCATTAACCTCAGCCCAAAACCTGATTTATAGCGATTACAGACTTATAGTGAATGGTGTTATACCCAAACCCAACGCATCGTCTCTAACATCAAAATAAGTGAGAAATAGAGAGCAAATGGAAATGTGAATAGACTTTCAGACCAAACCATTTGTGCACACATTTGGGATCAAAGTTAGAGAAAATGGTTTTTATGTCGAGTCGAGAGTCGACTAAAGAATAGGCAATAATAGTATCGCAAAGAATAATACGATATATCAAAGGGTCGTCTCTTAAGTGTATTCAATACTACAATACCAGTGCTTACTATTGAATCTCAAATAAACTCAATTTGTTATTCATTGCCCAACCGTTCAAACGTTCATATAATTATTATTTCCAGTAATTAATGCAAATGTTTATCAAATATATTGAATATATTTAACAAATTATGACAAAAACCAAACATACCTTCAATTAGTAGTGAATTGCAAACAAATTGTTTCAATTGATTGACAATATATTCAGACGACTCTTAAAATATCCGCAAATCTAATGAGAAAACACAATACTATTAAATAATAATTAGGTTTAAATACAATAAGATTTAAATCACAAAAAATATATTTATAAAAGATTACATTAAAATGTGTTTTCAGTGAAGAATCGGATTCTGTTGTGAATTGAGTGTAAAAATCGTTGACTTAATGAACATCTCTTAAAAGACTCTTATTTTATCAAACATTGAATTCTTGTCTAAACTCAAGGCTTTCACGACTCATACAGAGATGTATTGAATATATTCTGTGCCAAACACTCACTGCTTTTAGACGTTTTCATTCAGAGGTGAGGGATGTTCTGCACCGACACAAACAGATCAGTGTATTCAGCAGATAGTGATTCCTTACAGCGCACAGCACAACAGCCCTGACAGCGAAGTGAGTCCTTCCGACTCGGCTTCAATCACATTGGGAACAGTCAGTCCAACTCCACCTCTGGACTAGTAATTGAATTTTAGGAAAACTACTGAATATATAATAAAAACATTTAATTAATTACAAAAAACTAATTAAAACATCGATTTGTTTATTGACTTTAATTTGACTTCAATTCTCATATAAATGACTAAAACATTAATTTTCTGTACTTTTTATTAATTATAATTGAAAAACGATTTTAAGACAAAAATTACTAAAACTAAAGGCTTTGCTAAAAAATACATTTGTTTTTGAATTGAAAGACAAACAAATTTTAAACATAATTTTATTCATGATTTTATATCTAATTTATTCCTGGATTTCAAATGTTTTTGAACATTCAATACTAATATTGCAAATGAGAAACATTTTCTCCGCTTTTTACACATATATATAGACATTAAATAAACAGCACTTTATGCGAGAGTTTTGAGAATTTCTTTAATAAATTTCATTCATTTCGTCCATAAATATGAAAATATGAATCATTTTGAGGAATATTTCATTAAATTTTTTAATTTATTTTTTCAAATATACAGAAAATTCATTCAATTTTATGCTTACATGTGTTGAACACAGAGGATATTAAAAATAAACAAATGTTATGAAAAGTAATTACATTTGTTTTGAAACCATTCTGTGAACACTTATGAACACTACTTCATATACAATCATAATCAGGGTTAGACTCCGGTGGTCTTCAACTGACAGCACTCAACATCTTTACTCCTTTTCCTTAATAAAAACGCATAAACACTGCAAAGTGTGGCCAATATTTGAAATGTTTATTCAATTCAACATTTTTTGCTGTTTTTTATTTTCATTACTTCTCTTAACGTAAATCAAAATTCTTGTAAAAAATTACTTTTTTTCTGAGAAAAAGCAAAAAATATTTATTTATTACTATTTTATTTAAATTACAAAATCTTTGAAAGGATTGAAAGGATTTGAAAAAATGTTAACAAAAATAAAATAAATGAATAAAAAGTAATAATAATAAGTCTGTCTTAAAGGGAAATCCAATCAAACAGTTATTGATTGTTGAGTTGATTCGCAAACATCTGATGGGAAAAGCGCTCAAAGAGTTTAATTAAAAATAATAGTAGTTCTGCCCATTAATAGCACAGGTAGTATGTAATCGGGGAATGGCGAGAGAGAGAGAGAGAGAGAGAGAGAGAGAGCACAGGGAGAGACTGAGAGCTAATTTCGATGGTTTAATGAATTTTTTGTTTTTATACTAAACTTATATTTAATCTTATTTTGAGAATTGGATTCAGTTATTCATAGAGTTATTTCACTGCACGAGACGTACAGACAATACAGTATTGAATGCTTTTGAAGCAATTTATTGCTCCCCACGAAAGTGTGTAACGTTCACAACGCCCTGTGCAAACACTATAC
>JAQGAT010000867.1:0-21455 GCA_034687845.1 Pantelozetes paolii
ATAATTCCTGATTTTATACCTGTATATATTTTGCACACCACTCTTAAGAGTCCGGACTCCTAATTTGAGTATCTAAGCTTAAAATAATAACTATATCTACGTATTGATTGAGAGCACAGGTATGCGTAAAAAGAGAAATTAAGTCAAAGGGAAAATAAAGATTAAACAATAAATCAATAAAAAGTGAATTTAAGGGTATTTTGTGAAATCATTTAAAATTGAAAACACTTTTATCAAAAACTTTTGATCATTAAAAATGTATTTCCTTGATTATATTTCTAATGATAATATCTCTAATGATATAATAACTCTAATGATATTTCCTGCGCTTTAAATGTATATTAAAGTAAAAATAATATAAATTGATATCAAGTGCTGAATAATTGTCAATCATTTCAGTCATGCAATTAAATATTGCATTTTCCTCTCAAATCTCAAATCTTTTAAAACTTATTATAAATCAAAAGTAATTTGGATTTTTGTTAAGAAGTATTTTTTAGTTGCAATTAAAGTGCATTTCAGGTGTTTTGGACTGAAATCAAAACCAATACTTCATATACTCTTCAATTATTTTATTTTAACTTTGAATTACTTTCAAACAAATAATAAATAAAATAAAAAACTTTTTATTTATTGCTTTTATATTAATAACTCAACAATTGATTAAAAATATCTCTATTTTAGTGATTATTTATACTTTAATTGAATGAAAGGGTTGTCCACTAAATACCAAAAGAGGTGAGGGGTCAGTTCACTCCAATTATAATAAGGGGTCATTTCACTACAATTATAATACTAACTATTTTTGTTCAAAATCTTGATATTCGTTGCGTTAATATCAATATTATATGAAAAAGTGATTAAAAATTAATTTTCGATTAAAATTTGAAAAAATTAAATTAGTTTTCAGTTTTTAAACCAATTTTTGAAATGAGTTTTCAAACAATCTTTTCAACGATTTTTATAATAAAAGATTTAAAAGACATTTTAAAATAGTTTTAAAAGGATTGATCGGTTTTACTGACTGTCCCTCTGCTGGACATCTGAAACGCTTCGGTAGTTCTCTCGTCTGAACTGATATACCCTTTGAGGAAATTCTTCTTGATTTCAGTTTTAAACTTCGGGTGCGATAACGCGTAAACAAATGGATTGAGAAAAGAAGAAGACTTTGCGAATATCGCCGGAATCATAGACGCGGTGGGAGTTATGAGGGACTGGTCGTAAAATATACCTATCAGTGCTACGATTGAATAGGGAGTCCACGAGAGCACCCATAGTGTGATCAAACAAAACGCTATTTTCGCTAACTTTATCTCATTATTCCTTTGGTTCTGGAATTTAGCAAAGTTCGCGCCCTGACTGACCTGACTGTCCGTTTTTGATTCACTGAAGACAAGTCTACTCCGTTTGACGGCATAAACGATTCCGATATAGGAATAGCCTATTATAGTCATCGGCACCACAAACGCTCCGATGAAGAACACGAAGACAAACATTCGTGAAGTGATGTCTTCAGACAAGTAATCAAATGAACAACTGGTTAAATACCCTTCCGGTACGTATCGGTTCATTAGGCCGAGCAGTGGTGGGGCGCAGAAGAACAGTGAATACACCCAAACCGAAGCGCACATCCAAACAGCCTTTTTGGTCGATAGGCGAGGGTTTAAAGGGTTTGATATGACTTTATAACGATCGCTGGACATCAATGCTATAGACATAATTGAACAAGTTCCACTCATTCCTCCGATAAATCCGTATATTTCACAGCCTATTGGTTAAAATAATGTTCAAAACTAGTCTTAAATATTGTTTTAAAATTTAAATATAAGTCTATTTATAAGACTATAATCTAAAACCAAAATTATGAAAATTTGAATTTAATATTAAAATTTTAAAAAGGGGATAAGTTTAAAATCGCCAAGTTGATTTAAAAATAAATACTATATTCAGTATCAGCGGTGGATTCTAGATATATTTGATATATCATATGTATATATATATACCTTGTGGAGATTATATTAACCCTAACTCTGAGTAAAATAATGTAAAAAATCAGTTTTTAATACATTATAAAGAAGTGAAGTTTAAAGGCATTGTTACGTCACTGAAACCCCAAACCCATACAGTCTATGACTAATTTGACACAAATTCAAACCTATGAGTGATTTAATTGCAAACAAACCTAATTTTCCAAAGACTGGGCCACAAGAGAAGCAATTGATAAGAAAGACAGGTATTTTCACATTCATTAAAAGGTCAGAAAACGCCAAATTCAAAAGAAACACATTTGAAGAGCTGCGCAATGATCTGCACCTGAAATACAAAGTTTCATTAAATCATAATTTTTTGTTAAAACAGAAGAAGAA
Organism: Pantelozetes paolii; assembly: GCA_034687845.1. Taxonomy (NCBI): domain Eukaryota; kingdom Metazoa; phylum Arthropoda; class Arachnida; order Sarcoptiformes; family Oribellidae; genus Pantelozetes; species Pantelozetes paolii. The sequence goes on from JAQGAT010000867.1 coordinate 2,367, forward strand.
ATAAAATTTTAAATCATTTTTATATTGTTTTGCAAAACAAGTGCTAAATATTGTAAATAAAAAGTTATCAAAGGATATGAATGTTATTCAGGACTTACTTAAAGAATAAATAGATAACAACACTATTGGCTAACAATCCGGGCATCAAAATGAATATATAAAGCACTCCCAGTATGTAATGGACATAACAGGCCGGTGCCTCATATTTTAGCCAATGGATGGGTACGAATGCTTTCACCTCAGGACTGAGTACATCACCAAATGTATTGCCAACCCTTAGAACAGCTTCAGTGATGTTAAGACTGAGATAATCATAATTAGTGGTAAAGTTTTGATCGACTGTTCCGTTCATTCTTCAGATCTCTTCCAATGAATTCGTTGGACAAATACTTTTCAAGATTTCAAAATCACTTCAAATAATGTAAAATGTTTTGAAAAAATGTAGTTTTTATTAAAAATTTATTTTCTATTTCGCTATCGATTTGAAAGTTATTTCAATTCTTATGTTCTTCTGATTTAAAGAATAATTTCAGTGAAAGGAAAATATATTTTTATAATATTATATCAATACTTAAGACACGACTGAACAACAAGTTGTAGACTAAAAGTGAAACCAATATTAAATAATTGAATGAAATAATGATCACAAATCTGGGATGAGATCAAATTCAGGCGCAACACAGGTAGCAAATGTGATGCATGTAAGACATCATCTCTGCTCATGACTACCAGAATCAAGCACTTTGTCCAACATCTCATACAATCCCTTCCTTTATCTTTCAGTTATCGAAACAAAGTATGGTTTTTATCAAAAGATAAAATTTACTTTTTTTTATTATTTATTGGAGTTTTTGTCAAATATTTAATATATAATCAATTTGTTGGTTAGAAACCAAACCCAGGGGTAAAACATTGTATTAATAATATGACTTGGAATTTATTAAATTAAAATTGTTGGATATATTAACAAATAATTGACGGCTAATAAACAAAAGACAAAAGACTGCCAGTGCTCTAATGAAGATTCTTCTGAAGTTATTTTCAATAGTTTCATCATTTTTATGATTATTTCAAATGAAATATTTTAAAAATTGAACTCAAAATCACTGACAGATAAAGGGATTCAAATGTTGTCCACAAAAAAATATAAATTACACTGGTATTATTATTTATCTGTTTTTACAATACCTGTAGTAAATAGTAATATTTTGGGAAAGTTGTCTTAAATTTCAAAAACGGTTGTAAACATATGCGGCAATCATTGCATACAATATAGTGACAGAAAATCAGTAAAACATTTTCAATACAATATAAAAGTGAATGAAAAAAGTTTTATTCAATTAAAACTGAATACAATTTATAACAGAATTTATAAATATTTAGAAATTATATTAAGAATTGCAAACATTTTGCCATTTCTTACAGTATTTTCACAAAAATCTCTAAAAACTCAATGTTTTTAAAGTCAATGAATAATTTTCGCAAAATTTTTATTAATAATTGTTTGAAAAAAGATTTAAATAAAAGTGTATTTAAATCAAGAATTGAATGAAAATTGATCTCAAATTACAATAAAAATGTTGTGTTTTATTAATAACAAGACTTTTGGCACAAAAAGCGCTCATTTATTATTAAGACTAGTATTTAAATGATTATTATTGTTATCATTGTATGAAAGTTGTCTTTAAATTAACTAAAATGACTAAAAAATGTAAATATCCTTAAAATCATTTGACATGAAAGCACCCAATCATTAGGCCATTCCTTTTAATCAATTAAAAGACAATTCGCTACCAATTGAAACCAATTATCACTTCTTTACACTATTTTTACCCGATTTCTGAACCCAGTCTTAAAAATTGTGTGCATATCGTTGAGCACAGGTGGGAGAGAGTGGAAAGGGTTTTAATATTGAATATTAAGTGTTATGTATATTATCTCAAAGTTTTTACCTTAAAAATTAATATTCAAAAACATTTTCAATGTTTGATATTCTCATAGAAATAACATACTGTAAACACAACCCCTATATTGACAACAAACCCCCTGTTTCTCAGGTATTAATCGTTTATCAATTTTAAGACAAATAATTCAAAACCAATTGAAACCACAGATTGAAAGGCATTTTCATTAATATTATTAATAATATTGAGAAATGAATGCATTTTCACGAAACTATTGAAGCGATTATTGAATTGTTTTCTATTTATTAATGTAAACATCGATTCAATTAATTGTTATAACGATTCATAGTTTGGACGGATTTTTCACAAAAGTTTTCAAACAATTTAATTGTTTTTTGTTTTTGAGGTTTTAATGTTTCAAATGATTGTTGTTATTGTTATAAATCGCTTGTTTATAGCTATATCTGAAGACAAACATTAGTTAAGTATTAGTTATTCAATAGATTTCCGGAAATAAAGTTTCAATTTTAGCACAAATTGCACAAATGTTTAGTTATTTTTTGGGTTAGAGATCATTCAAAACCGAAAAATAATATAAATCATTAAAATTGATGTAAATTTTGATAAAAGTAATGAAAAATAAATTTAAATACTAATGGTTTAGTAAACGATAGAAAGGTTTGATTAAATGTAATTAAATTTAATGCAAAGTAAAGCAAATAAATGGGAAAACAGTTAAGAAATCAACAAAACATAGCATTTATTAAACCCTTAATCAGATGTCAAAAAACCATTAATTGTCATAAAATAAGTAAAAATAATTCATAAAAAATGATAAAAATTTTAAATAATTATAAAAAGACTTTCAATTAATGTTTGATTTATTTTTAGCACAACTTAATCATTAAAAGATATATTAGTCTCAAATCAAAGACAAAAATAAAAAATTAATAAAAACTAAAATAAAATACAAAAACAAACAAAAAATTAATTTTCAATTCAATTCAAGCTTTTATTGATTTTTAAAAATAATTTGTTTTCAATTCAATCAACAAATTGATTAAAAAACTGCACTTTATATCACAAATCGATTCAATATATACACAAAAATCACAAAATTATATTAAAATCTGTAAAATATTTCTAAAAAATAAAAATAAACATAAAATACACTTCACTTCCGATAAATTGATTTCAACTCAAAATCAGTTATTAATTTGATTATAATTAATATCAAAGTTGTTTTGATTGACATTCAGTTGAGAGCAAAGGTAGTAAAAGCTCAAAACTACACAATGTTTTCATTCATTATTAATAAAATATTGTTTACAAAATAAATATTAAACTAATTTTGAGATTATTTTTGAAGCAATAAATCAATTCTTAAACTAATTGTAAAAATGACTGAAAGTATTAAACAATTAATTAAAAGCACTTAAATTGCAGTTAAATATCAATTCATAACTTTAAAAACAATTCAAAGTCAAAGAACTGCCGGTGCGAGGGATGGGAAGGAAAGGGTGCGAATAAAAAATCAGGATTTCAGTACTATTAAAGTGTAAAATTCAGTTTTGAACCAAAACACCCTTTCATTGAGTATATCTATTGCACAATAATTTCAGTAAAACAAAGGGGTATTTTGGTTGACATGTGAAAACTAAGAACTTATGGCTTTTATGCCCCTTTCGACTATTATTCGTATAAAACCGGTTCATTTCAATTGCATTTATAATACAATTAAAAATTGATAACAATTTGTCGTCTATTTATGTAATTTGTGCTCAATTTTGCATAAAATTGATTTTCATTACCTATCCGTTGAATAAGTCTTTTTAAGGGGTATTATAATTGGAGTATCGGTTGACTCATCGTCTGTTTCTTCGCCGATGGCCACTGAAAGCAATGGCGTCGCCGACGATGAGCTCAAAATAGGGGTTGAGTTTATATTAATACTATTTATTTGATTTAACTTTGTTTTGAGAGCCAAAGCGTAGGTTTGATAGCGTTTTAACTGAAAATCAATTGAAATGAAAATAAATGCAAACAAAACCCCAAAAGACGTGAAACTGACCTCAAATCTCAAAAAACTTTCTTTTTCTGCGAATTCATTCAAATATTGTTTCGAAGACTTCTTATTAACGCCTTTCGAGAGATGTTCGTCCAATTGTGTCCGCAATCTCTCCACCCGTTTCTCATTGTCTAACAGTTGTTCCCTCTTTGGGAGAGATATTAATGAAATTAATACAAAAACAAATCAATTGTAAAATGAATACCAAATTGAGTTTCGTGTGACTGACGGGGAGTAAAGGTCTTTGAAATTTCTTCACAACAGAGCCCACGGCTTCGGGCAATGGCGGGGAGGAAAGACTAGCAGACACTGTGTTGATAGTGTCGACCCAAGACTGCAATTCTCGTGAATCACTGAAATCAAAGTTAAATAAATGAAACACTAAATACAAATCGATTGGACAGTTGGATGCATACCTGGTTTGGAACAGGTATTCCGCGTGCTCTGCAGTTATGAGTCGGAATACAAACTGCTTTTTATTATAATCGGAGGCAATGGAGGCCAGACTGTGATGAACTCGAATAGAATTGCTTAGACTTTCGTATAATTGGTTTTTCCTAAAACCCATCTCATCCTTATGTAAGTACAGAATCAGATCCCTGAGCGTCGCGTAAAACATTTTCCAACCCCTCCTTCCCATCGGTGCTAAACAGTGGACACAATTGTTTAATAATAACATTCAAAGTATTCAATAAAATAATACTTTTTTTGCCGTTTGATTCATAGCATGACTTCCGCATAACATATCCCTTCTTATACTCAGTGGCACAGTTAGGGTTCGGCACCTCTAGGAAGGGATTGTGACCAATGATACTGATCTGTTGGTTGAGGTTTATTGCCGTCAATTCGTTTCCATTCCTTTCCGAAACGTTTTCATTGCTTTCATCACTAAAAACAAGAAAACAATTAATAATTGAAAACAAAATAAAAATCAAAAATCAATTACGGATTCCATTCGAGCGGCGAGTCTTTGATGGCCTGATAGAGGAGTCGGAGGACATCACGAGGAAAGTCAAAGCCGTCGTTCATTCCCGACAAGTTGTGAATAAACTCATTGCAAGTCATTTTGCGTCCGACGCTCTGTGGGATAGAATTAAATTATTATATAAATAGTATCAGTGCTGACACAACATACCCCGCCGTGAAGGTCAGTGTTGAGTAACATTAGAGCACAGGTAAGAGTATGAATGGCATCATTTGATTTGAAAGGACAGTCGGGATTGGCGTCGAGGAATCGTTTAGAGAAGTGGATCAAAACCCGTTCCCTTTCTTGTGTTTCCCCGATCAGACAAAATCGGTTCAAAAACTTTCTTAAGGCTAAGTCGAGGGTGTCTTCAGTGAAGTCAAAGTACTTCAGGTATTCTTCGGCAACGATTCGATTGAATTCATTATTTTTGGACAAATGTCGGGAAACATCCGATTTCTTAAAGCCCTCTAAATTGTACAGTCGTTTGGCTAAACGCGAAGCACTCGGAAAGTCAACCGCTTTTGGCGGCAAATAATGGCTTTCCGTATCCGAAGACTCTTCGTCTGAACTATTAGTTTGTTGTTGAACTGACACACCATTGCATCCATTGTTGTGTGCCTTCGGAACGGACACCCGATTCGGCGGTTCGTTATTGTCTTCAAACTCATGGAAACCATTGAAATCATTGTTTACTTTCAAGTGATTATAAGAAACGCCTATTTCTTGGAAATTATTTTTTATAAAAAGCTGTTCTTCGGGTGAACTCGAGGGAGAAGTGGAGTCGTCGTCACTGAGTGATGAGGAAAGGGATAGCGTTTGGTTGTTGTGTGTCTTAAATGAGTGTCGGTTTCGGTTTTGATCCAATGTCTGACACGAAAGAGAACTAATGAGTGAATAGTTTTCAGACATCGAAGACTCGGTCTGTTCTATGGTATTGATAGTCATTGTCTTCGTCGGCGATATATTTGCCGAAGAAATGGTAAGACTTTGACTATTATTCGTGTCATTGGGTGACGAGTTGGTCGACGAAGAGTTAGTCAGAAGTACTTCTTCGTCGGAATGGAATCTATTGTCGTCTTCGCAGCTCTTATTCACTGATTGGTTGCGGTCTGAGTACTGATCCGATTGTCTGTCATTCAAAAGAGTATTCAATGAATTACTGCAGTCTTCGGAACAGTTAATGTCGACAACAGTCATGTTATTAGAGGTCAACAACTGGTCATCACTTTTATGGAAGCGAACCAACGGTAAAGACATCTGTCTTTTGACCACAAACTCATTGATGACATCGTTTTTGTCGTTATTATAATTGATATCATTTTTGGTTTTGTTGTTTTGACACAAATGATGGTTAGTTTGTGTCTCTTTGTGCTCAAAACCGTTGTTCAATGTCTTGTCCCCCGAATTGTGGTCACAATTGAGACAATCGGTAGTATTTGACGGCGAGTTTGGCTCTGAATTGAACTGTTTTTGATGTCCTTTCTGTCGCTGAAGACTTGGCGTTGACTTCAGTCTCATATTCTTCTTCTGATACGACATGTCTTGAGATGAGCTCTTCGTTAGGTTAATGATTAGATCCCCGGTCATCATAAACCAGTCCTGATTGCAGTGGTGTTTCGCTGAAGACATTGTTGCCATTGATTGACACAAAAATCACATAATATTGTGATTCAATGAAAACAACACTCAATTGAAGACAACATTGAATACAACACTCAATACAAGCCTTTCATTCAGTCTTTGCTTCAAATCTATTCAAATATTACGACATTTTTTCGCTTTCATTGCCTTTCAGTGCAGTTAAGGCTCAGTTGAGTCTCAGTTATATTACAATTGATTTCATTTATTAAAAATTGTTTTCAAGTCTTGCAAACAATCTTTCAATCACTGGATATGAAGTGAAGATTAGATTTGCGTTTGTTTTTTGTATATTTTATTTCAAACGTTATCTCATTTGGGGTTTACTTACAGTGGGTTTGACTGTAGTGTTGTGTTAAGGGTTTCTGTGTTGTTGAAGGAAAGGTAGTTTCACAACACTTTCTCCTATTATTTAATACTATTATAATAATACACCACTGAATGAGTCACTGATAAGATAGGAGTAAAGGGTAGACCCAAACCTCTGAGTCCTTTTAAAAGATTCAATTGCATGAAAAAGTGTAAAAAGTTTTGAATTGATGTAAAAAATGATTTATTTATTCAATGAATCAATTCATACAACACTTACTCAACACTTCACTCAAACTTACAATTTGTATATAAAAGTGTCGTTTGAATACAAGTTTAGCACAAAATATAGTATATTTGGTCTCAATATGTAATTGACATCACTTTTGGTGTTAAACTCAATGTTAGACCAAATATTGAATTACTTTTTGAACTGAAAATAACTTTTTAGACGAAGAATAAAATAAATGACAAAAAGTCTGCAAAAACTTATTGAAAATCAATACTCTTTTGGACACAAAAAATGACACAATTATTGACACAAATGACACAAATATTAAAATTATTTACAAAATCAATGCAAAAATGTTTCAAAAAACTTATTGAAGACAACTTTAATAGCATTTAATTCTCTCTCCAATGAATTTCAAATATATTTTTTGCGCACAAATAGGTTTGAGATTTAATTTTTCTTAACGACTCTATGAATAATAATTTGCATAAACTTTAAGCAAATGAATGATTAGATTAGGTTTTGATAAACGGATAGTAATCTGAAGTGAAAATAAGCAATAAATTGTGTGAAACACCCGAAACACCCATCAGTTTGAAAGTTGAATGACTTGTCTCTCAAAACTTATTTTCAATTTACTCTTAGATTTCATTTTTTATGATTTTATGATTCATTTGGAAATGTGTTACGAATTCGTGATTCAGTTTCACAACATAACCAGTTTTGAACAAATTGAACCTGGTTATACCAGTGGTATATATCAATGCTATTAGTTTTGTACAAAATATTTCAAACCATATCTGCTTTCAAACAATCAAATGAGAAAACAATTATTATTATTGCTATCAAACCCAAGACTCGGATAAAAATCATTTGACATATGATATGAGTCATCCCTTTATTTGTTTTCAATACTTTTGTCAGCAAAATAATAAAGGCTTTAAATTGGTAATAATCTTATGTCACCACTATATTGATCCAGGGAAAGTTTTCGATTATCTTGATAGCTTATAAATAACCATAGACTACATTTACACAATCTATTCCTTCATTTCCTGACTGTCTTATTCTCTACATCTATCTAACCTTGGTAGATCTCTGTTGACCATTATTATTGATTTTACCCCACTTAAGAAATTTTGTCAATAATTAATATCAGATAAAAAGTATTAGAAATTTATTTTTCTTTATTTCTATAACTTGTTTACAATTTATTAAAACTCTTGAGATATTGATATTTGGTTTCAAAAAAATCATAATTATTTGAAAATATGTGCAAAAAGTAAATGATTTCAAGAAATAGTGTTTTAATAATATAAATAGCAAAACAAAAAAATAGATTAAATTAGAGCTAAAATTGAATTATCATTTGAATTATAGTTTAGATTAACATTGAAAACATTTTTTGCTAACAATTTTATTTCAAGTGATTAACGATAAGAAACACGTTTTTTGTCTGACTGTTCAAAAAGGAGTCAATTTGTTATCTAATGATTGAGTCCTGTGTCTGAAATGTTCTCATACGACAGAGGAATGGTATGTAGTTTTGATATGTTATCTAATAAATAGCTGAGAGTCGATCGGGTAGTCTTGAAGACAATTTCAGATCCCTTTTGGCACTTAAAGGGCAATCGTTTCTCAATTTCGTGACATTTCTGTTATTCAAAGATTGAATTTGAAGTCAAACTTAATATTAAATGTTTTTAAAGACTAATCAAAAATAAATTAAAATTTTTAATGAGTTTTAAAAAACATTAAATCATTTAAAATAAATTTATTACAAGTGCTTAATCAACAAACTAATGGCTAATGAGATAATTGATTGCTTTATTTATATCCCTTTTTGTGTGAATTGTACAAAACCACAAAAGGGGTATATGTTATTCACAGGCCTCCGGTGTCCTGACCTATACCCTGGTGTACACCAGTGTTTATCTAATGACTATTAATGAGCTAAAAATAACAATCGCTTAAATCGATTGAATTTGATTTCAAATAAACAGTTATTAAAACATTTAAATGAAATTCTTATCAATTTTTTTGATCTGAATATAAATTATTTCAATTAAAAATCTTTCTTTAGATATAAATCATAAAAATAGCATTTATTTTCAAAAACTCAATGTTAAATACGATTTCAAAAAATGTATATGTTTAATTATGATAACAACGTTTTTACTCCTTTTATGATTAATAATAGATTTGTGTAAGGTAATTTAATCTCATAACATTAATCTTTATTAGTTCCTTGTCTAATGTCAAAGTTTGTGACCAAGATATTTAAAGCTGTCTAAACTTGAATCTATGATAAAATACGATTACTGCTCTTGAAATGCATTAAAATTTTGGGCATTTTATCTTCAATTGAATATCAATTTTAAATTAATTGAAAATCATTACAGTCAACCCCTGGGCCATTCAAACGACAATATAATAGTAATTATCAAATTATACAAAAGATAATAATTTGTTTATAAAAATAGTTATTAAAATAAAATTTAATTAAAACTAATGACCAAAAAGTTTCCAATTATTTGAAATTAATGTCATTTTTATCTCAATATCAATAATATTTTGACAATTGATTCACATTTTCGTCAATCCTTACAATATTTCAATTGATATATAAATTGAATGCAAATCAAAAGCAATTAACAAAAAATACTTACGATTTTATCTAAACATATATTTTTTTGAATTATAAATATTTATGAATATTTAATAAAATAAGTCATTACTGTATATGAAAACCAAAAAATAGGCAAAAAACGCATATTTTATTATATTTCAGTTGTATTTAGATGTACTGTAGTTGTCATGGATAACATTTCCATAACATTGAAATTTTTTATAGATTTAATTATTTCTTCAATTTTTATATTAAATATTTGAAGGAAATCAACAAAAATACTAAAATTTCAAAACCTATTTATATTTATTTCAATTATTGTATAATATTTCACAATATTTTGTAAACTTTTTTTGATTCGTGTGTTTCTCAATGCATTGAATGCAGTATTTCTGTGATATAATCATTATTTCCTTAAAATCCCGATAACATCTATGTCTTCAAGACGTTCATCAGTGACCAGTGATGGTCAGGAGTTTAAACATATCCCTGAGTTTGGATATAATAATGAAATTGAAACACAATTAGAGAGCGATTCCTCACTAATCCATAGATCACTGATTGAAATACGATTTCCAATATACGTGGAGTCTATTACGGGAACGACATTCAAATTGGATGTCTTTCCAACCGATACTATACATCAAATGAAAGAGCAGTTGGAAAACACAGAATTAATTCCTGTCCGACAACAACACCTGTTTTGGCGCTACCGAGAGCTCACTAATGAGTGTAAACTTGGAGATTATGGCATTGGATGCGGTGCTCGACTCCAATTGGTTATTGATCTCACAACAGGTCCTGTGGCTCGTAGTCCAGAGTTTTTCAATAAGGGATTAGATTTGGACTTAAATCCTAACGAAGATTCAAAACCCTTAACATTACTTCTGTTTCAAAACGGGAATCAAATTAAAGTAATTTCTATAACAACTAATGACAACATAGTTTCCGCTAAGTGTACAAAGAGTACTAACAGTGCCAACAGAGCTAACAGTGCGACCAATTATTTGGGATCTAATGATAATTTAAGTAAAGCACTGAATATTGAAAGGTCTGAGCAAAGGCTTAGAGAAGACAAACAATTAAAGGAGAAAATGAATGAAATACTGATTCAAATGAAATCACTTTCGTTAAGAAATAATAAAATTAATGCCAAACAAGATATCAATGATTTGAATAGCAGTGAACAGACAAATGCATCAAAACTGCCTCATTTGGCTAACAATCATAAATTAAATGACCTTTCTTTAAGTTGTAGTAACAATCATACAAAACCTAAAACCAGTGTTCATTTGCCTCCCATTCCTATGGCATCAAAATCTAATGAATTGATTGACAATAACTTTAAGAGTGAGTCGACAGGAGTTGAGAAACAATTAAATTTCAAATATTTATTCATTTATTCAAATGATTTGAAAACTATTTCAATGAAACGTCGATTTAGTTTGACTTCAAATTACAAAATTACAAATAAAGTCAATCGATTAGATGTGTCGGAGGATTGCACTAACATTTCAGTGTCACAACTGAGACCATTGACAGCACCGGTCGTTAACAGCATTGATGTTAATGATAATAATTTTATGAATAAATTAACACAAAAAGAGTCAGAAATTCACAAAAAGTTATTGAAATCTCAAAACAGTGCTAAAAATAAAAGACTGAATTCTGGCCGAAGATTACCACCGATTGAGACAAACGCTAAGAAAAAAGGTCACAAAATTAGGTGCACTTTATGTCATCTAAAACTGGGATTAGTTAACAGATATAATTGCAGGTGAGTTGACATCTAATCATTTTGTGGTTTCATTTTTGGGTTAATTTTAACAGATTTTGAAATAAAAGTCAAACTTTTAGATCTTTTTTCCGTTTTTTATTAAAACATAAATTATATAAAAATATACTTTTAGTTCAGAAAACCTGAGTTTAGTTTTAAATGTTTTATTAAAAACACTTATTTTTCGCAACTTTTTGAATAATAAAATCGCAATAAATATAATGTTTTTTGAGATTAATTCAGAAATTTATTACTCTATTAGTTAAACAAAAATAGTTTTCAAACAAATTGTGACCTCTTTTTTATAAATGAGTCGAAAATTGAAATATAAATTCATTTAAAGCACTTTTTGGACAACATTTGCAGAAATAGTTAAAAAAAAGTTAGCAATAAATTAATTTTTAATATTAAAAGTCAGACATAAAACTTGAAATCTGAAAAAAGTTAATTTTTTCGCAGAGAATAATTATTTTATAAGTAATTATAGAAACTCATAAATAATTATTTAATTACCTATCTCATTTTATGGTCTTAGTTTATTTTTAACCAATATATAAAAATTCAATTGATCTTGTTATACCCCTTATATTTGTTTCATTTGTGTAGATGTGGTCATATATTCTGTGCTAAACATCGCTACTCTGAAACCCATTTCTGTTCATATGATTACAAAAGTGAAGGACAAAAATATATTAAAGAAAATAATCCAATCATTTGCGCCGAAAAACTGCCAAAAATATAGACATTTTGATTAAATAATTAGATTCAAGGTAAAAACTTAAACCATTTAATACTTCAATCAGAAAACAGTTATATTTCCGACAAAATTGATATTAAATTGAAAATTACATTAAATAGTCATTGATTTCGGGAAGTTTTAGAAGAGTTTTCGCTAATAATAACTGTAATTATCATTAATTTAATGAATAAAAACCAAAATATAATTTTATGTTTGAAAAGAAATGTTAAGATTATTAATAATAATTATTCATTTGTATTAAAAACTATTTGATAAGAAATTTCGTTACAATTTTGCCAAATGTTTAGATGTTTTCAAAATATAATGTTTGACTTAATTTTGACAAAAATATGAAATAAATATAAATATAATGAAAAATATATTGATTTGAAAATTCATTTACTATTTATTAGTATTTCATTGTATTTGAAAAAAGTTACGTAATTTTGTTTTGTCATTGAATTCCAAGAATTATGATTAAAATATAAGATAAATTCACCAAGTTAAGTTATGCAATATCTGGTTTAGTTGGGTTGTGCAATAAGATCAAATAAATTGAGATGTCGTTTTTCATCTAGTATTTGAATTTCAGATCACCTGAGATAAACCTTTTATATTCAGTTCATTTCTAAGCAGCGATGAAAAGTGAATTCAGATAGACCTGTCTTATAGTATATAGTATTTATTTGAATAAAAATGTTTTATATTAATAACTTTTCCTATTTTTTTGCAAATGATATTCAGTGCACTATATTTCACGCTATTATATAACATAACTCAAGCTTATCGTCAATAAGATCTTAGATTTGATAAAATATTTGCAAAAATTAAATAAAAGATAAAACCTTTTCATTTATTTCTCACAAAAGATATTTAGGAATGGATTTCTAAATATACGATTAGTATTCAATGATTAGAGTAATAGTAACAAGGTCAATTTGATTTAATATGGGTTTATCACAAAGAGATCTTGATATAAGTACTTATTTTAATTAAATGATTCTGATATTCAGATAAGAAGTAATATTTCATTCATTTTTTGACAGTTTAAGAGTTTATTCATATCAAGTAATTTGCAATCAAATGAAGTGAACAATTGATTTGAAATCAGAAAAAGGAAAATGACTTTTGATTTTTGATGTATTCTTTGCTATATATTGTGAATTCTTATGAATATTTTCATGAAATCACTTGCACTTAATGATGTTAGTCCTAAATTTTTGCTAAACATTTAGCCTAAACTTTACCCTAAATTTTAGCCTTAAATTTAACCTGGAGTTCAAACTTTAGCCTAAATTTTGAACCGAATTTAGACGACTATTTGAATTTATAACACATTTTAATTAAATTGTTTAAAATTTAAATATAAATTAAATTAGTTAAGTAAAATTTACCATTTAATAAACATCTACCCTGCTATAATCATATTTAATAATTAATATATATATTGTCATTAAAAATTAATATAATCCATGATTTTAGAGTAAAATATATTGATATTTCAAAATTTTAACTAAACTTTATCTTAAATTTTAAAAATTTAGCCTTAAATGTTAACCTAGCTCAAAGTTTAGGCTAAATTTTCATTATTACTTGCACTACAGTATAATACAATAACTGTATATCAAAGCCTTATGTATTGAAAGCGTTTTTAGATCAAACGAAAAATTAATGAAAAAATCAAAATATAATAAAAATATTTACAATTTTAATGAAATTTTTAAACATTTTAATTAAAAGTCTAAACTCAATCACAGAGTTTGTATTTAACAATCAAATGTAGTAGATGCATAGTTACAAGTCGACTACATTTGATCAAGGTTAATAAAATACAATTTGAATACAAATATTACCAAAAAATAACTAAAAACAAGATCTAATTTTACAAAACATTTGAAATTAATATAAAATAATATCTAAAACACAAAAAGTCTCTAAAAATGACATTTTCTCTGATATTCTTCACTGAATTTTCGATTCAAAGAGTTGTCTTCATTGCTAACACTGGGTCTCATTTCTCTGCCCGGTATACGTGTATGCAGAGGAGGTACAGGGTATTTTCTATAACTTACATTGTCTTTGAAGTTGTCTGTTGTAATCATAATCTCTGGTTTCTTAACAATGGTTTCAGTCATAGGAATGGGAGGTTCGACTTCTATGGACGAAACTCTTCGACTAATATTTGGATTGTTTTGATTTTCATTATTATTTTTGTCATTAGTTTTACAGCCAATTGTAATAAATGTTAATCCAATGAGAAGTAGAAGAATACCTAAAAACAGTACAAAATATCCGATGGTTTCCAAAGGACTGGTTTCATATCCTTTCCCTGTATTTGTATTATAAGTTGTATTTGTTGTTGAGTTTAAAGAATTATTAGTATTTGAGTCAGAATTTTGTTCATTAGTTAGTGAATCAACACTTGATATCTGGTGTCCAAAGATTAGGAACAAAGTGCCCAAAATTACTAATGAAAGACTGATTATAACTATAATACCCCCGAAAGCGCCCCTGACTTTGGGACGATTCAGGTTTCTGTAGGAGAATGTATTGACGCTTGAATTGGATACCAAACTTACGTCCGATGTTATACTGTTTTGACGTGAATAAGGGGCCAAAGTTGGCACTTCAAGCACATTGGAAGAGGTGCTTATCTTCCTATCCCTTTCTGGTTCTGGGTTAAAAGGAAATGGCTTTTGGTCACAACCGTAATAACTACTTCTTCTCGAAGAATAATCTGGTAATTCATCGCTGAGGTAATCATCTGATCCAAACCCCGGGTAATTAGTAGCGCCTAATCGTCGTTCACTTGAAGCACGCATTTCTGATGATTTGCTAATAATTTACTTAATTTTGAATATTTTTTGCACTTTTTCTCATTCAATGAAATTAAGATTTATATCAAAAACACTTTGTTTTGTTGTTTTGTTTAAGTTATTACTATTTTTTGTCAAATCATAATATAATATGGATTTGAAATCAATGTTAATATAAATAAATTGATTTTCATGAATGACATCTACACTAAAGTGCTTTTATATTAAATCTTAGTTTAATTGAAGAAAATATTTTTGGCGTCAAATATACAATAAAATTCTGAAAACAGATAAAGATTTTTAACAATAAATCATATTTTCTTTTATAGACATTACAAAGCATTTTTGATACAATTGAATACCAGTGCTAAACAAATTCATAAAAATATTCTACACGTGCTGTCAATAACTACCTGAACATTGACTAAAAGTTATATTTAGACATTCAATGCATTACACTGCTCTTTGATTACATTTATTTGCACTTTCATTAAAATTATACATTTTTTATCTTATTTTTTATGTTTCAGAAAATGATGAATGAAATGAATAAAAGCCTTCTTTAGAGGCATTCAATCGCTTCAAAAGTTTTTATATTTTTTATAATTTAAATTTATTTTTAAATATTTGATTTCATGAAATATATGACAAAGGGATGTGAGGATAGAAATATTAATCATTATTTATTCAACAATTTATGCGATATTTGAATGCAATTGAAAAATCAAACAATCATTTTCAAGCAATTTATAAATTTATCATTTTCTGGATTATAATATTTTGGACTATAATTAAATTTATTTCATTTTTGGTTCAATTGTTGCATAATTTGTATAAATGACCTTACACATAATCATTTGTTAATAGCAAATTCATTTTGATATTTATTTATCAAAATATTTGAATCAATTATTCAAAACTTGTTTTAATTTTCAATTCAATTACATTTTGTTTTACATCTGTTTTTTGATAGTAATGTGAAAAATAGGGTTAAAATAAAAATTTATCAAAAAATTATTTTCAGATCTTTTTCTATCAAACATTTGCAGACCTTTTCCTTTGAGACAAAGTAAACATATATTAAGTGTTTTCTGAAATAAAACATTAAATCTTTTTTAAAGTAAACATCAAATTTAAAAATGAGTCAAAAATTAATTTAACATTTTGGCAATAATTTGAATGCTTTGCAAATGTGTTAATAAATTATGTTAAAAATAAGCAAGCTAATAATAGTAATAATTCATAAACGAGTTAAATCAATTATCAATATTTTATTTATTCATTGATAAACAACATTAAAAATATTAAAAATAATTTATTTAAAACAAATTTATAAATAGTTATATATTTAACACATCTTTAATTTATAAGTAATTTGTGTCACCCTGGTTATTCTTGAATTATTGAGTTCAATTTGATTGTGATGTATACAGGGTAATCCTTTATAATTTATTATAATCAACTTTTTTAAACAATTTCAATTTCACGGGTGATTTAAATTTAATATTATTTTACAATTAAAACATCACTATCTCTGACATCACTTTTGAACCAAATTATTGTCTGTTTTTCATAATTTTATGTCAATTTTAAAACAATACATAAAATATTGAATATTTGGTATAAAATATATAATTTAAATCAATTATAAATATTTTATGCTTTTATTTCGTCAACAAATCTAATTCTCCACTAATAACCCATTTTTAGATGTTTCACTCAAATAACTCATAAAACTATAAGTGCTTTCATTTTCTTGAAAGTATGGGACCATTAGCTTCTTAATTGGGTTTTCCTTTCAAATGTTTAATAATTTCTAAAATAACATAATTATCACAAAAATTGAATAATTATTTTGCTTTTAATACAAATATATATTTTTATGAATTCAATAGAAATAATATTTTCTAAAAAAATAAAATTTTTTTTAAATTTATAATGAATTCAAAAATATTAATGATTTTCTGAATAATATTGATTTTTATTGATTACAGTGTTTGACATCCATTGAAAAGGCTTTTCCGTACAGTAATTATAATTGACTCTAAAGTTAACAATCAA
Source organism: Pantelozetes paolii (assembly GCA_034687845.1). Taxonomy (NCBI): domain Eukaryota; kingdom Metazoa; phylum Arthropoda; class Arachnida; order Sarcoptiformes; family Oribellidae; genus Pantelozetes; species Pantelozetes paolii. Next base: position 19,507 of record JAQGAT010000867.1, read on the forward strand.
TTTGCGATCAATTCCTTAACTGGAAATAAAAATTATCAAAAGTTAATAAGAATGAGTTAAAAAAATAATTATAAATCCCCTGAAACCCCCTGATTCTGGATTTTGTTAGGACTTCAATGAACTGCTTCAATACTTACATTATAAATGGCGTAAACAAATGGATTGACACCTGTTTTGCATGAATATAAGGCAAAGAAAAATAATTAATGTTTATTTAAATTTTAAAAAAAGCTTTTGATTTGAAATCACATTTTAATTAAATCCAAATTAGTCTATGACAGTGAAAGTTCATTAAAGTTGACGGATTATATTAATTATCAATTTATTTTCATTATTTATACTGACATTATAATTAACACTATATATTATATTCAATATTTTAGACGACAACCTATTTCTCCAATAATTTTTGCAAAGGTTTGGCTAAAAATGCATTAATTTTTATAAAATAAAAGTCAATTCAAAACATTAATACTATTAATGAATTCCTAATACCCCAGTCCTATACACCCCCTCAGTGTTGTGCAATCCAGTGCTTTTAGAGTGCAGTAAATTTCAAGTTTATTAAAATCTCCTGAGATTTGACATAAATTTTAGAGATTTTTATAATACTATCAAATAATATAAATATTTTTCATTTCAATCATCAATTATTCATCAATTCTTATATCTCTTTAAAAACAATCTTAAAATGTATTAATATTTTAATAAAATTAAACATTTATTTAAAGTAAATATAATTATAACTAATTTTTTAAATTTTTTAAATTATTGAAGATTTTTTTAATGTCATGTATTGAAAGTATAGGACCTGGTGCAAATGGATGCTCATCTTGAATTTACCCCTTAATAAGTAAACCCTTAATTTCTAAAAATAATGATAAGATGTGACACATTTTCAAAATATATTCTCCTCATAAATAAGTTCAATTGAATTTTGCAAATATTTTATTCACACCTTATATTTATTTGATCTAGTATACCTGAATGTGTCCTATTTCAGGGTAAAATAAGATAGTAATACCTGTATATCAAATCAAAACATTGTTTACGTTTTGTTTTATAAATTACTTTTGATATTAATAATATGAAAAAACAAATGTCTATTCAATATAACAAAAATAATCCACTTCATTTAAAGTTTAATTTTTTATAACATTTTTGATGTATTAGACTTTGATCAAATAATTGTTCAGGGCCAATTCAGTCTGAAAACTAAAATACCTATTAAACTTTAAAGTTTAAAGCATCAAAACCCACATTTAATTCAAAGACATATTTTAATATTAATTCAAATCTAATTTCAATAATATTTTTAGCATTTTTAGCTATTCTTAGATTTTATAATACCTTTCAATCAATTATAAATTAATTGAAAGTTATTTTGTTTACAATTTAATAGATTTCTATCATTATTTCAAAATCCATTTGAAATGAAAACCAAATTGATTGCAGAATATATTGAAATAAATAATTGAATGAATTGTTGAAAACAATTTCTGTCATAACCTGACACTCAATGGTTTGATTGGTTTAATACAAAGCAAATGATAATAAACATTGAATTGAAGTTTGAGTTCAAATTGAGTTTTATTTATCAATATATTAATTGAATTAACAGTCAATACAAACATCCAATACTTAGCGGATATTAGTGGCAGTCTTATATAATGCCAATGTAATAGAGAATTGACATTATCATCAAGGTCTAAATACCTGATCTAAACTAATTGAACTTTACTGTAATGAAGTAAGTAATCAGGGCAATTTATTTGCAAATTAAATTAATTCTTTAAAACATAAACTTCAATTACAAGTATTGAATACTTCTATAAAAAATCAATCAATTATTTGAATATTTGTTCAAAAGTTTTAATTATTTTTATAATAATAAATATCACATAAAAATAACATATAGTAGAGAGAGAGAGAGAGAGAGAGAGAGAGAG
>JAQGAT010000868.1:0-21447 GCA_034687845.1 Pantelozetes paolii
AGAGGAAATGATAGAATTTGTTTATAATAAAGGAAATTGAATAAACTAAACTTTACCGTATTTATAAACTAGTGTAAGTTAGAAAGTTAACTAGGGCATTTTCAGAGTGGGAGGGGTAAAAAATAATACAAAATAAAGTGGATGTCATTTAGTGAACGGATCCTAAAATATAATATTCTCAATAAATTTTTATAACAAATAGAGAAATAAGTTTATTGTATAATATTTTATGTGTTTTTCCTTCAGTTTTCTCAAAAGTTTTTTTTGTATAGAAAAATAAATTTTTAATCATTTTTTTCACTTAAATTTTACACTAAAAATAAGTTTTGCCAAAACTGTTAATGCAATAAACATTATAAACATTATAAACATTGCAAAACATTAACATAATATTATATTTCCGTAAATTTATCTGAATTTATGTAAATTAGGAGAAATGTAAAACACTTTTTATAGTGAAATACAGATCTGTATACTTAGGATCTGATTATGATATGTGCTCTCAATATTTAGTTCAAAAGTTTTTATGTATTTTTTTCGTCTGAAGTACCAAATGGTACACAAAATAGACGATTGGATTTGTGATGAAAATAACAAACAATAAATAAAAATATATTGAGATATAAGTGATTATCAATTCAATAGTTATTGTGAAGAATAAATACATTTTTCAATACATTTTGCAAATCTATCAAAAAGTAAAGTGAAATTTCAAATTCACTTTTGAATCACAAAAATCTATAGATTTTATTGAATTTCAGAGAAATTCTGATAATATTTTCCCACAACTCGTATAGGAATTGCATTCTTCACTAAGAATTCAATATAAATCCAATTTTAAAGCCATTTATACCTGTTTTTCAACTCAAATATTCTTTGGCTTTGAGTAATAGATTCAGAAGTATTGATAGAAAATCAGTCAATTGTAAGATACAGTATTATTTTGTGCCTGGGCATGAGTCAGTATCCAGCTCTGAAACACCAGTTTCTGGGGATGAAGCAATTTGTTATCCATTAGATTTGATTCAATTGTTATTTTACTTTACTTTACTTTAAATATTAGATGTGTTTATAAAATATTATTTATAAATACATTCATAAATAATTTATTAAAATTGTGTTTCATTTGACCACAAAATCGACGAATCGTTTCAATGATTTAATTATTAAAATTGATTACAAATAAAGTCATTTAAGACTTGAGTTATTGAAACCTTTTCCCCTAAAGAGTCGATAGATATTAATATAAATTTACATTTTGTTGATTTTTTCTCATAAATAGAGTAAAACAAAAGTTTTTTCATTTTGAAAAACAGTTGAATAATAAGGAAATGGATGTGAATTACAAACCATAACAGCAATTGTCACAGAATATAAAGAGAGCCAAAAATGATAACGTGTTTTGACTTAAAATTTTGAAATATTGAATAAATGTTAATAACTTTGAATCAGTTGTTAGTAATTAAGGGTTTAATTATGTTTTATTGGTTATAATGTATTTCAATCACAAATATATGTAAATTAGTGAAAGTTTAGCCGTTTTTTGGTTTTGGCTTATGATAGCAAAGCACGCATTTTTAATAATTGAAGCGAAAGAGTCAAGTGCTCTAAATATATACCATACCATCGATGCCTACAAGACATTAAGGACACAACGGTGTGCATGACTTAATGAATATTGAATAAAGTGAACCCTCTTATCGTCTCTTACCTAATGAGCAAAATATAAGGTCCAGAAGAGACAAACTTTTGGAAAGTTTTCAATGTTTTCACTCTTAGCTACAAATTATGGCCAAAACTGTTCATTGAATGTCGATTTTGGGCTTAAGAATTGAGGATCACGTCTGAGCGCCGATAGATCTGATGTCAAGTAGTGTTTGTAATAGTAATGAAATCACAATATTATCTCTTCTCTGACATAAATCTATTGACTTATTCTTAGTCTATGTATTAGTCGTTATCTTAGGACTGGATTTCATCTAAAACTCTGTACTCTATGACAACAAAATCATAATAAATATTAATGAAAGCGTTTGTTATCTAATAATTTTCAATACAACCGGTTGTTAACGAGAGAACGGATTGAAAGCCATTCAATTAATAATTGGGTTTTATCTCCAGATTTAGATTACTTTTAATGCCATTTACTTTTCTAATACTTATTAAAGAATTCATTGATATTTAAGTCAAATATTTGATTAAAAATATACAAATGTTGTGCAAAAAATTCTACTGAAAAGACGTTTTTATATTTTAAGATAACATCCCTTTGGATATGTTGTCTAACTCTAAGAGTTTTTCCAATTTTAAGTCCTATTATACAAAAGACTCTTCACATCAACTCAACTCTACTCTCACTTTACATTTTCTACCCTTTATTCAGCAAAAAAATTGAGTATTTTTTAGACCAAAGCTCTGAATATTTTATTCGTAGAAATGATTTCCACGTCAATGACTTTATTGATACTTAAATTCAATGAATATTTTGCAATTTAATTGAATTCTGGGTTAGTTTTTCAATGAATACTAAAATTTCACTCATTTTTAGACTAAGTTTTGATAATTTAATACAAATATTGAATATAAATATTATCGAGAATTCAGTACAAAAAATAATTAATTTTTTTGAGACTGAAATTCCGATGTAATGAACGGTTGACTCAAAACTATTTCCTTTAACAACAAAATAATGAAATATTTTTCTTGAGGTTAACGTTAAAAATGTTTTCAGTTTTTTCATATTTTATTCAAAAATATTTTTAATTAATGCTTTGAGGGATTGAAAACGATATTAAATATAAATTTTGTTCAAAAAGATAAAAAATATTTTCATTTTTAAGTAAAAGTAATAAAATTCAGTAAAGATTTCAATAATATGTTTGAATTCAAAGGAAAGAAAAACATTTTTTTTCATTGTTTTGTCGATTCATTCAATTTTTTAAACCAAATATTCAAAAGTCAACAAAAATCTGAGAATTTTTGATGATTTCTATGACTTTATTACTGAAATAACAACAAAACTAATGTTTCCGTTGAACCCAAGGCCTGAAGGAATCGTTATTTAAATTACTGAGAGTTTTATAAATTTTTAAAACTATTTTAATAATGAAAACATCGATAATAAGCATAACTTTGTTTCAAATATCGATTTAAATTGAAAGTCATTCACATAAAGGTGGTATTGATTTCATTTGAATAGCATTTAAGGGTTATGTCTGTTATGTCTATCTATTTATTGAGATATTTGTAATAAAAATAGTTTTGTTAACAAACAATTCAATTGAAAAATCAATTTTGAATTACTTGTGAATGAGTTGTGAATTAAGATATAAAACAGAGATTTTGCTAATAATTGATGACAAGTTAGATATCGAGGGGATTAGGCATAAAATGAAACAATGGATCGGATATACTATGAGAGCTCCGATACAATCAGAGATGTCTTATGGATGTGTTGGCACAGGTTTGGAGTGTAGGGCGAGTGCGTCGCTATTGTGTAGTGTTTGTCACTATATTTGTGGTTAACTTTACTTTTTTCATATTACGGCTAAAGGTATGACTCAGTGCTGAGAATATCACTGAAATTACTGCAGAAAAGAGGTCTAAAAATCGATGAACAGATGAAAAGCGGTTATCATTATTGCGATTACTTTTGAGAGCACTGTTAGAGACGACTTCCCAACAGATCATAACAACTAAATGGTGAAAAACGTTATCTAAAATTGAAAGTAAAAAACTATTAACAATATTATTGTCATTATATGTGATATTAAGTTCAAAACTATTACATTGAAAAACATTTAAAATAATTATCCCTTTCTTATGAAACATGTATTCAATTGGTATTGGATTTCATAATCACAACCATTTAGTCGTCGATAACTAACTGTAAAAACATTAATAGCATTAATATCTGCACAACATTTCAGCCCTTATTTAACAGTGAAATCAATTTTTGTGCAATAGTTTTGTCATAATATCTCACAATATGTGAAAGCAATTTATTTTTCCAAACTATTAATGATTATTCAATTAAATTCACATTAACTGCACTTATATGTCAAGTGCTTTCATATTTATAGAAGTTTTTATAACCAATTGATTAATTAGTTTATCAATAGATCACTGGATTTAGAAATGTTTTCAATCATTTAAAACCTTTTAATAAATAATTCAGTTTTGAATACAATTTGAAACAATTAGTCAATTGAATCGATATTAACACATAGTCTTTGACATACAATCCCTTCACTGACTGTTCATTTAGTACCTGGTTATACATGAAGTGAATGTAATACTCTGCCACAACATATGCATTGCTTGAATGCACGCAAAACTTATCTTAAAAAAATCAGAATAAAAATTGAATGAAGAAAATGGCAATAATAGAGACGCCGTTTCAACCGTTCCTCTAATAGCATCAATCAATCAATTAGTGTTTCAAAGGGACTATTAAATCATATAAGCTATCATTTTGGTCGTCAGTCATACGCTGGCAATCGGGTGCCAATGCCTTTCAGGTGCTCTACTTGTGTTTTGCGGGCGTCTTGTTTTGGCACAACATTTACTATTGTGTTGAGAAATAGCCACTTCTAGGGGTCGGCCAGTCGTCCAATTCATCACAATTATGTAATGGACGGCAATCAACGCGTCAGTACTTCATCACAACTATAAACTCCCTGTACTTCACAATCATTTGCAATCTCTTAATACAAGATTTGTTTCGTCTTTCAAAACATCTTTTGTATTGAAGTTTTGAATCAATATTTGAAAACAAAAAATATTTGAAATACATCTGCATTTTGGAGGAAAAACTATTTTCAGGGCGTTTTCACTCAATACCTATACATTGAAACCTATTGGAGAAAAGTCCAAACATTTTATAACCATTTCTTTCACCAAAAACAGCGGTTTTCTCATAATATTTAAGTCATAGGAAAGGAAATCAAATGAAGCGTAAAATTGGATCCAAAAAACCATTCAATAGACTCTCTGTCCGTAAAACTGAAAGACTTACTCATGATTTCCATAACATTATAACATAAGTCTGTATTGAGTGCTAAATAATCATAAATTCATGCAATTATTGGACAGTAATTAAAAGTACAACAAAATGTTCATTCAATCATATCTTTCCACTCATATCTGAATGTGTAATAGATTTTTGCAAAATCGGCTTTTATTTCAATTCTAACGTTCAGTACATCACAGATGACTACAATTGACTATTTAATAGCACTCAATGGTATTCAATGGCATTCAATGGCATCCAAATTTACTAAAGTGTTTTATATTTAGAGAAAAATCAAATAATATTTAAATTTTAAATCAAAATCTATGAAAACTGGAAATATTGTTGATTTAGACATATATTGATAAAAATGTTTGACTTTAATCATCAAAATAAAATGTGTTTTATTGAAAAATATTTAAGAAATTTAACAAAAACTGAATTTTCTGTTCATTTATCACTATTTCAAAAGTGATTGTCATTTGCATAATGAAACTCTCAATAAGTCATTCACTTATCAAATAATTATTATATTTTACACTCTATTAAAAAGTTTTGTATAAATTATTTAAATATGACTTTAATTTCCTATAACTTGAATCAGGGTTTAATTAAAATGAAAATTCAACAAAATATTGAAATAAAACTTTTAGTCTATAAAAAACTTAATTCAAAGTCTCTGAGAAGACATCAAAAATCCGTTTTAGATATTATTTATTTGACAAAAATATGACTTAAGAGTAAACACAAGAAAATGATTAACATTTATAAAAACATTTTTAGTAGACTCAATGGATATCACATATAAATTGGTATAAAATATGAGTTGAAATGTGTTTTCATATAATTTGGATGTAAAACAAAACAAAAAATAATTTGAAAATAACATAAAATAGTTTAATAAAGAGGTTTAGGAGTTAAGGAAAGGGAGAATTAGAAGTGATTCTCAGTTCGACAATATCTCAAACAATATCTGGTCTTAAATAATATATTATTTGAATTTATGTCCCCTTTTATGATATGCTATTACTTTTCAATATTGAATGTTGTTTTTGCTAACATTAATGGCTTTAATACCTAAAGATATTTCTTACTTCAAAGCAAAACTAAAGCATAAATAGTCTCTAATATTGTTTTAAAATTCGTTATATTTATAAATAATTCATTTTATAAATCATTAATTTCCGAAATACACTCAGGATTTGGCATTTTTATAAAAATAAAGTTTGAAAACTAGCAAAAAATATTATATTATATTTGAAATCATTTATATATTTATATAAAAGTATTTCTGATTTTGTTTTTCTCTTCTGATATGAAAAGGGGTTTAAAAAGTAAGTAATTCTTTCAATGATTTATATTTAAGTTTATTTACCAGAAATATTAAGCTAAAGTTTGAAAAAACTGAAATCACCTGGAGCCTCTTTATTCAATAATATGATAACGAAAATAATCTAGATCCCACTCTTACTTTCTTTTATAACTTGCATATCTTATTATAATACTGAAAGAAACAAGAATTAGTGAAAGGTTTGGACCAAAACCTAATTATTTGCCCGAAAGTCATGATTTGTCTCACATTTTGCTTATTTGTTGCTAAATATGATTTTCCCAAATTAAGTCTGGAGTCAGTCGACCAGCACTGGTATGAATACTATAGATAAGTGGCATCTCTTGATTGTGTGCTAAGAATTTTCATTCATAATAATGTATGAAATTAATCCTAAATTCAATATTAAGTCTGTTTGTTGTGATAGTCATTGCATTATTGGCCACAAATCCTGATTAGCATTGGATTTCATTCCCTCATATTTGACACAGATTTGGGTGAGAACTGAATCATGTGTTCATAAATGCTATTTTGAGGACAACTCAATACAATAGTAGTTAAAACTATAGATCTCTTCTTTGCCATCAATTATATCACAGTTTTTTAGTTTGAAAACAATGTCTTTGTATTTCATATAAAATTAAATCCAATTCTGTGATCAATTAATTTGAAATCTAATTGAATGAAAGTTGAAACAAAAAACTTTCAATTATTTTGATTAAGACATTAATTTTAAGTTATAATAAGGCATCAGATGTTGAAATCAGAGAATCATTTCTCTTGAAGTAAAGTCTCGTTTAGTTTTTAATATACTTTTGATGAAAACAAAGCAAAAATATTTTATAAAAACCACAGAAAAGACACGAAATTATTTGAAATAACAAACAAAAATGAAATAAAAGTTATTTTCAAGTTTTGATCGAAAATATAGTTTTTATATAAATTATTGAAACAATTATTTGTATTGAAAGCACTGTAAATCAAATTTTGACAAAATTTTAGACTTTCTTTCAAAATATTTATTTTTTTCTGATTTTTATTTTATATATAAAAAACTTAATTTAATGTTGATTCAAAAGTTTTGGTATACTTTAACGTGGTGAGATTTAATACGAATAACTTCATATATAATTTAGGATTATGTATCTTACTTTAAATGATCAGGGAATTAATTTTATGTCGATTTTGTTTTAAATTAGTTTTATCTTTAAGATGTTTACAGAAATTGTGGTCAGTTTTAGATATTTTATTCATTACTCGTTAGGAAACTGTTAATATCAAGTTAACCACATGAATTGACAGACCAAGGATATTCAATGGAAATCCACTTCACTCTAAAAAAGAGTTCCTATCAATACATTGATCTTAAAGTTTATCTCATTTTTGATTTAATTTTATTCAATATTAATAATAACTTGTAATTTAATAAAGACTCTAATATTGAAATTGTTAAATCGATCCTGGCTCAAATCTAGACACTATCTTTTAGCAAGAGTTCCGGTAAACAGAGATTACAAAGTTATAAAACATATTTGAATTTAAAATTCAAATCTAAAGAAGTTTTGGACAAAAATAGTGAAAAGTTTGGAAATGTTTTGCTTTAGTAATAGATTTCACTTCAAAGACAGTAAATATTTTGAATCAATGATTGAAATGTAAATTCAGTTCAAAATATAGTGTTTTTGAAATGTTTTCATATTTTCTCATGAAATGAATACATAAAACATTTTCTCATAAAAAGTATACAAAAAAATTCAAAAAAGAGGCGAATATTTGTCGTTCAATGACCGACACTTACATCCAGTTCCACACAAATATCTATTTTTCAGTCATTACCATAACTAATGAAACAATTATTACAAACTATTGATAAATGAATTACTTAACCATCAACACCACTGTTCAAACCTTAGTTAGCAAATACACCTATCCTTTTGTCATTCAAATCAAGTAATGTATAAACAAAATCATCAATGTCATTTCATGATAACTAGCATTATATCATTAGTTTATAATTTTATATCATTTCTTCATAATATTTGTTTGAATTACTGTTTAAACAAATAAAAGTCAAATAAAATGAGTATTTTCTGTCAATTAATGGAAAGGTATTTCCGGTGAAATATAAGGTGCTTTGGGTTCACATCAAAAATGAATATTTAATCAGTTTTCCTGAAAATTATCAGAAATCAAATGAATGATCCTGGTTGTGATAAAAGTTAATAATAATAACTCTTTGTTGAAATAACACATAAATTGTTTAAATGATTAGAAATTGTATTATAGTTTATGAACACATGTTTCACCTAAACCTTTGTAATACAATTGTCTGAACATTATATACCGTTTCAGGAAATGTAATAATTTATCAAAACATTGTTGTAATGAAAATGTGATTGAATTGTGTGTATAAAAAATTGTATTCAAAAAACTATTCACAAAAGTCTAATGAAACGGATTTACGGTTTAATACATACTAAAAGACTTTCGGCTTATATTATGAACAGTTGGACTCATATCTGGTCTGACACGGAATCAAACAATTTTCAGATCCATTGCATAATAAGTTTTGCTATGTTTTGCAAAAAAACAAAATAAAATCTCTGTATAACGACTAATATTATTGAATATATAAATGCATTTTAAAAAACAATAGATTTTTGATTTAAGTATTGAATAATATTTGAAATAATATTTTATAAAAAACTTTATTTTTGAAGAATTATTGGATTAAATGTTTTTCACTCACAAAATATATTTCATAAGAAATTATAAAAAGTTTTATATGAAATGATGGAAACGTCAGAAATGGTAGTAAAATATCTTTATATCATATCTGTGTTCAATGCGATCAATAAAAACCTTTTAAAAGTTTGAGAGAAAGAGAAAGTAAAGTAAAGAAATGGTATTATATTTGATATTATTTGGTAAATGTGTTTAACTTTTAAACTGAAAAATATTGCAAAGAAATAATCAAAAGTTATTCAGAATTTGCACATTTGAGGCACATTTGAGGCAATATATGAGAAATACATTCAAAAGCCATTTACTTTGTGAATAGTTTTCACTCAATCCTTGTTTTATGTGAATTATGTTATATAAGAGAGAATAGGAATAATTAGTTTAAAAGTAAGCCTTAATTGAAAACAATTGTTTGATATTCACAATAGTTTTTGCATTAATTATATAATAAATGAAATAAAATATAAAAATAATATAAACTCATAGAAAAAATCATTTAATGTTTGAAAACGAAATAAAATCTAATTATTCGTCAAAAGAGTTCTTAAATTGTAATTAATTTGAAATTATTTCCAAAAACAGAAAATTTTTGCAATATTTTCAAAACAATGAATTGATTTTTGCAATTGTATTGTAAAACAGGATTAGAGTTATTCATGAGTTGTTGACAGCTTTGAGACCCTATTATCTCTCAATTTATATATAAAAATGTGAATAAAATATTGAAAAATTATTTTAATTTTTTTTAAATTAAACAAAAATTTATAAATTATTAGAAAATATAAAAAATAAAATAAAATTTATTTCTTTGTTGAGTGAATAGTGAATACAATATTTCATATCTAATGTAGAGTTGTCTCAACTATTGGAGGAATAAAATGCAAATTCACTTTAGTTTTTCTGACATGTATTTCAAACCAGGTGTTCAACAGCAGAGACGAAATTTTAGGCCTCAGACAAAAGTATACTTTGAAAAAAAGACAATTTTTCAATTTTGCCCCTTATTTTGGTTGAATGAAAAATGATATTCAGGGGTATTAGTGAAAACCTGTGTTAAGAAACTATAGTTTTAAATATTTATTACTTATTTTCATTTATATTTTGTCACATCCTTTCAAAAATGACAACATATATACCTTTTGTACGAAGCCTTGAAGACTCTCTCAGATGTGGTTAGTATTGAGAGCTGTTTTTCTCCCTCACCTTAGAAACCAATGTTTGAATTTATAACAAATATTATATAATAAGCATTCAATCAATCAATTGCTGCGAAAAATAATATTCAAATGAATTTAATATTCAGTTTTTTGATAAAAAATATTACAAACAAAACAAGATTTCTGTCAAATAATCAAAACATAAGTTTTTTTTCATAATTTTTACTTAATTTAAAAATCGATAAAAATTTCATGTCTTTGTGAATAAAACTGAAAATATTTTTTTTGTGGCAATTAGTCTATTAATAGATACTTTCAATGAAACAAATTATCGCAAAAATTAAAATCCTTTTTAATGTTTTAATCAATAAATAATGAATTATTGAAATCAATTTCAAAAATATTTTAAATATAGTCAACAAAACAAAGAGAAATGTATTTTATTTTATATAAACTATTAATATATTTGGTTTCAAAGAAATTACAGAAACATTAATATCGATTAATTTTTGTGTAATAATAGTCTGTTTTTCATTCATTTGTCTCTTTTCTTCAAAATATATTTTTTGACAATTCTCTCAATTCATTGAAAACAAAACAAGTATTTTCATTACTTCTTATGAATTAATGAGATATAAGTTTATATATGAAAAGTTTGGTTATAATTACTGATATTTCAAGAAATATAAGACCACTCGTTGAGGTACACATTGAAGAACCCAATTGAGGATTAATCTGACCTTTACTACAATTGAAACGATTCTTTGCCTGTAATTATGATTTGAGAACAAAAAGCAAAAAATGATTGGTTTGTAAGGTTTGTATGGTTTGTATGCTTTGTATTGAAGTCTTCTATGGATTCCAAGTATTCTTTATTTCTAAAGAGTTTTCTCCACTTATTCAACACAGGATTCACTTAAATAACAAATAAATACAAAATATTGTATAAATTATTTGATCAATAAATTCATGTCATTATTCATTGAGTATAAGTCTTGTCGTCAAAACAATGAACAAAATAAAATGCTTTAAAAATGTCATTATCTATAAGTATTGCAATCAATTTAATTGTGCTCAATCACTAATATGATCAGGGGCATTAAGGCACATAAAATAATAATTAAAGTCAGTATTTATTAAATATTTTTTCTTAAACCTGAATAATATTCAAATATTGAGAGATAAGTTGTTATAGAAGTAGAGATAAAGACAAAGAATATTTGATTTTTATGTTTTTGTTTTGTTTCACAAATTTCGATGACATCTGCAAATAATGAGCTTCAATTCAATCATATATTTTGGTCACAGTGACCAAGGTGGTGCTAAATTACTAAAATAGATATATAATTTATGTTATATTAATGTTTCCGATCATTTCATCAATTATTGCAAATTACAAATCAATAAGATTCAATAAAATATACAAATTTTGAAAATGAGTGTGAAATCAATCAAACACTGTATTGAGAGTAGTGTTGATAGCTGTGACGACCCCGGTATTAAATAAAAGAATGCAGTTCTATATATAAACACATGAAAGTAAACCTCAAAGTCTTTATCTTCAAAAGAAATGAAATATAATCTGAAAATATAACAAATTTGCCATAAAATAGACAAAAGTATAGTAATATTTGGCTATAAATGTGTTATTATAGAAAAAAAAATCTTATTTCCGATAAAAAAAACTTAAAAAAAATATCTCTTTTATTTCAAACCCAGAAAACATTGATTTGAAGTTCTTTAACAAAATAACAGATATTTTCACAATATTTTCATTTAATTCTCTGATTATTAGTTGAGTTTTACTCAAAGCAAAAGTGAATTCAAATACTTTTATCTGAATTGAAGTTGAAGTTCTGATTCATAATAGGATTTCACTTTCAAAAGATTAGTTTTGAACAGATTTTAAGTAACCAAGCACATAATTGAAGGAATTAGCCACCACATAATACTACTGACCAAAATTTAAATTATTAAACCATTGCTTAAATTAATTGATTTTAATAACAAACATACAGTATATTAGGGTATCAATACACTTATTGGTAAGCATGCTAGGTTTATTATATAAGTCATTATGAAATCTATACAAGTGTCAAGGTTCAATTCAATAACAACTCTGAGCGAGAATATTATGAAATAAATTATTGAAAGTTACAAATAATACAAATAAACTAATGGTTTGAAAGCAACAAAACGTTTATGTAATCACATAAAAAAGAAAAACATAAATATAAATATTTTATTCAGGGCTAGAAATACTGTAATAAGGTTAACAAGGTGACTTTAATATAATACTTATAGTAGTCAATGATATTTAGCAAAAGTATTGTTTAATTTATTGAAAAATACTGAAAACATTTGAATGAATAAACACTGAATAAGTCTTCTCTGCTGTAAGTCCTGTGAGTTTTACTGCTAACCACTGATGCACTGCTTTAGCCATAATGTTATGATTGGAGTGAAACGTATTGCACAGTTAGCATAAATCCCTTTCCATATTCCCAAACAAGATATAATTGATTATTAATAAGTAGAGATGAAATCAACAGAATATGACTTCCAGTACTGTCACAGTGTTGAGGGCAGAGATGTATTGCCAACTGGCCGGACATGTCCTGAGGATTATTTCCACAAACATTATTGCATACAATATTGTCTATGACTGGATTATCATGGGTGCAATAGATAACTATTAGTCAACTCTCCACTAATAAGACAGAAACTCAAAGTTTTTGAATGAATTAAATATAAGAATAAATATTAGAAAACATAAAAACAATAAAACATTTTCTCTCAGTTTTGTTGTTAATATTAATTTTGAACACTTCATGTGAAATGAGTTTTGTATTACTTTTAATAGTGATATATATTGCGCCCAAAAGTCCATTAAAGCAATTACTTTTGAGACTTACTTTGCATTCATTTTAAGCCAAATATGAATATTTGAGAAATGAATACAAGTTTTTCGTTTCAATCCTAAAAATGTAATTTATTTTTATAAAAACATTTCACTTTTGGAAACAAAAGTCCATTTTTTCAATAAATTATTGAATAAATTGAAGAAATAGTGATAAATATTTGATGTATTTGTGAATATTTGTTGTTCTTCTGAAGACATTGAAATTGATTTTTGAGTTTAAAATATTTATAAACTAATAATAAAAATGTTAAACAATTTCTGTTTGTTTAAAACATTTTACATTTGAGACTCAAAAATGCTATTTTGAATAAAACGATGACAAGAATGCAATCAATGTTCAAATGTTTGCTTTCATTTGACACAAAAAAAATACTTCGTAAGGAAAACACACAAAGGTTTTGAGTTAATTAGCGATAATTAACATTTGAATACAGAGTCACAAAAATTAATTTCTCGTTTCAATACACAATATAAAAATCAACTTATTTTGCAAATTCAATGTTTGCGACAATAAGTTTAGTTTTCAATAACAAACTCATTGTTATGTTTAAACTCACAGTAATTGATCGTAAAATGCTGTAGTATTTTGCTATCAATGTATCAAAAAGTAATCCATTTATAATAGAAATCGAAATTATTTCTTCGTATACTATCTTTACAGTGCACTGGTGTTTGCAGGTGGCAGGGGTTGAAATGGAAAATTGATCCTGAATGGTATGAGGGAAAAGAGTCATTGATAAGTATACGTATAAAATAAATATAAAATAGTTATAAAGGACTGACATTTGGAGAATGAATTGAAATATTATGACAAATGGTATAAAAAGACAATTATTAATAATTGATATAATTTTTCATTCAATCCATTATTTAAGGGAACGGTATATAGAAATTGTTCTTTACTTTAGAATAAATAAATTGATTTTTCTCACATAACTGACAATTTATAAAATGATTTTAAATGACATTTCATTATGTAATTAAATTTTTAGTTAAAAATGTAATACTGTATTGAAATTATCGGTAATTTATTAATGAATTGTTTAATCAATGGTTTAATCAATTGTAAGCAAAAGTGGGACTAAAAGGGGAGAAATATCATTAAAAAGATTGACTGAAGGCTTATGTAATTGTTTTGGTTCTAAGAATTAAAGTAAATATTGAAAGACTAGTGAATGAAGTCTAGGACTAGACATGAATTGACTTTTTTTTGTGAAATCCATTAAATTATTGGTTAACTGTAAAAGTATTGCTAATTATTTGAGACATAAAAAACTAAATTAAATAAAAAATTGCTTATTTTTTGTTCAATTTTTCAAATCAACCGATTTTGAAGACCATTTACTAAATTATAATAAAAATTAAAAATATAAAACATTTAATATTTATAACAATTTTTTTATTTATTTAAACAAATTGTTTTATAATTTATTACAAAATATCAATTAATTTTCATAAAATTGAGTAAAATTTAACATTTATTTGACGATTAAATTGATGTATAAATTGAGATTAAAATAACGATTTGTTTCAATTAATTTTCATTTGATATATGAATACTCAGTGAAACCCAATATTAATTCAATTCTTTGCTGTTTTTCACACAATTTTCACCTGAAAAGCAATTTATGGCACAAAATGTTTGTTATCTTAATGTAATTCTTTGACATAACTGTCAAAATAACAAATTTTTCATTCAATAAATTAATGATCTAGCACATACTCTCTCACTTGTTATGAGTTGAATCATTTTTTCAGACTATCTCAGAGTCCAAGGGGTGTCCAAACACTGATTTCAAAGGGGGTTGTATTGTTCAATAGATAATCATTGAATACAATGATGGCATGGATTGACACTTATTTCAAGCATTGACTGAATTGTATAAGTTTTAAGCAATGGTTTCAGTCATTTGATTATTTCAAAACTCATTTCTCAAAAATCAATTAAATTCAGGAGAAGTTATAAATTTTACGCCAAACCAACCCTTTCTGACATGAAATTGCAAATTAAATATTTATTTCTCATCAAAAACAGAGGTCTAGAGGAGAAAAAAAATATAATTTCAATTCATTTCACATATATTTCTTGTGTAGACATAGAAAATAAGGGAAAAAATAATCTCAAAAAATACAATGTATTGAAAGATAGCATAAAATTTGAATCATTTTTCTCTATTTAAACAAAAATATTATTGTTTTTTCAAATCGATTTATATTTTATTTATTTTTTTACTTTATGTTGTTTTTAGCTATACTTTTGCTCAACAGATAAATATACGTCTAATCAGCTTAAAATTTAATCATTTTTTCCTACCATTCCTTCAATCAATGGATTATTTTATTTGTAATTTTTGAGTGAATATAATCTTTTAAACTAAATATAAATGGATTACTGTTTGAAATCGCTGTCTATAAAAATGAAAGTCATTTCTCAGTTGAATGAATAATGAAGATTTAGTTCATCAAATTGATCAAGTATATAATTGGAGTTAAGCCCTGATTAATTAATTATTAATAATTGATTTCATTAACAATTCATTTAAACATTTATTGCAATTTATAGACATCTCATCGATAGTTGAAAGAGAAATTGTATTCATGTTTACAAAGAGTTATTTAAATCAATAACTGAAACAATATTTGAAAATTGAATTCAATTTCTTAATGTATTTCTTACTTTTAGTTTCAAATCTATTTTTATTAAATCTAAGTCTTTATGTAAATATAAATTGTCTTTCAATTGAATAAAATACCAATTTTTTGAAATAAATTATTTACAAAACGAGACAAAAATAATGTTTAAATGTTTATACAATAGTGAAATACAATTGATTAGTTTTGTATTGAATTGTTTGCTATATTTCTAACTAAATATCGATTTTAATTATATCACAAGTTTTCCTCAGTATTGGTTTTAATTGGATGAGAGATAAGAGGAGGAAATATATAAAAACTATTTGAATATTAAAAACTAATAAAAATGTAATTTTTTTTCACTACTTATGCAAAATGCCATTAATGATAAAAAATGGGTCAATTGATTGCTATTTGTTTAATAACTTCTTCGTCTGTAATATTATTTTTGTGAATACAATTGTAAAAACGGTCAGCATTATAGTTACCAGTGCTATAACCAGAGCTATCGGTGCAATTGGATCTCATTTATTCATAATGATATAGAGCCACATATTTTATTAATGCATAGGTTTTGCAGACCTTTTCCTTATTTTTGGTTTTTGCTCTTCTCTTACATTATTTTCAATTTATAGTCTTATATGAGTCTAACTCTGAGTAGAATTCGTTGTAAGCATTAAAATTGCATAACAACTGAATGGTGGCGTAAGTCATAACTCTCTGCCTCCCGAACCTCCCAATCCTCAGCACCAATGCCTAAGACTTCTGACTTAAATCTCTTTTGAAGTTTTTATTTTTGTAGTCTTTCTCTCATTTATATATATTTTATATATATTTCTGAAGTTTAATCCAATTTCCGACAAACATATTATGAATTAAACTTTAAATTCAGTGAAACTGAATAATATATAAGCCATTAATCAAATTAGAGATTCACTGCATATGTATTACTACTGAAAAAAGTCATTCCCAAAACCCTAACTCAATAGCATTTGCGGCCACAGTCTCAGTGCAGTCATACCAATGCACCCAAAGGCCAGTTATGTGCTGTAGATGGCAAGGCTTAGCACTAGAAATAAATGTGAATTTCTGTTTATTAAATAATTTATAAGAAAACTAACATTTTTTCATCAAATTATTTAAATTACGTTTTATTGATAGAAATACTATAAAAGTTAACATAAAATGAAAAGTAATTTAAAGTTTTGTTCAAAAATTTATATTTATATTAAATCTGAAATCATTTCATCGCAACGATAATGACTGACCACTACTGTGATAACGATCACTGTATACCTCAACTGAGAATTATAGACAAAGTTTGGATAGAAATACAAAAATTGAAACTAATGTTTGAAAATCACTTCATTTGAACACAAACTTCAAAATTCATTGACAATAATGTTGTGAATAAATGAATAGTTTTTGAAATAATAGTAGTTTTTGTTTAAAATAATATTTTATTTAATATTTTGAAAGAAATTTTATCCAATATTTAGTGAATATACAAAATATTGGTTAAAACTGATAACAAACACAAACGGAGGCCTTAAAAGCACAGACTTGTGCCCAAACGCTGAAGAGAGAGAAGACTTGAATATAATGTAAGCCTAATTACAATAGAGCTGAGGCACCGGCACGTGCCAGACGTGTGCCGCGTCTCAAAACTGGATGGTATAATGGTTTTGAGAATCTATAAGAGAGTGCAAGGGAGGGCTGTTTCACCTGGTGCTGGACGCACAACCATCTGCTTTAGTTAAGTATATGAACCATCTGTTCCTAAATATCAATAATACTATTCCACTATCTTTTGAGTCTTAAAAACAATTTGATATAACATTAAAAAATTGCAGACTTTTTAGAGGAAATGAATTGAAAGTTAAGTTTTAATATAAAATAATATTTAAAACGATTCGTGATTTCAAGTGAAACACATCATTGAAAAGTCATATAAATATAGACTTATATAATGGTATACAAAGGAAAGGTAGACGAAAGGCATACGTGATTCAGAATAAATGAATTGAATATAAATATGTTTGTAATGTTGGAAACACAACACACATAACGACTGGCCATACCTTTGATTCTACCTTTTCATGTGTTTAGTGTACGCAAACTCCGGCACAGAATTCAATGCGAGAGCACAGGAGACAGGACTGAGTCGTCAGTTTGGAAACATACTGAGCCGGTGAGCACTTCTGCACAAATTCCGCACTTTTGGCACTTAATCTCTGGCCATCTCTTTATCTTTCACTCGATTGTGTTGTTCTCAAAGTTATATAATAAGACTGAAACTCATCTCAAAACTGAGCAAAACATCAGAATATCTGTAGAGAACTGAAGAATATTCATCACAAGAACAACTCCAATGTCTGTGATGTGAACTAAAGCCTTAAATATAATAATCATTTCAATAGTAATAATAATTTTCGACTCAATTATATATTGAGACCAAACTGTCGGTACAATCGTTTGTAAATCAATAGTTGTTAACAATAATTGACTCAAAGATAACAGAATTCAACGCTTTTTTCAGTGTCTCTAAAGTCTTATAAAAAGTATATTTCAATAAAAGAAGAAATTTTTCTTTTAGTTTAAAGAAGTAAAAAACAAATCGATATTTGAAACACAGATTTGTTTTAAATAAAACTCTCAACAGATATGGAACTGTCGACAGAGAACGGGCCGATTCAGCCGATCCCACAGATCCAGAACATCCAGCAGATCCAACAGATCCAACCCATACAACAGATACAACTGAACCAATCGATGGAATCGGTTAATAATGAAGAAGAGGTAAGTCATCAGACTTTTTCAGTTTGTGTTTGAGTTATAGTTTTGTATTTTGTTTTCTTTAGTAATATATTTATCGTGTGATTGAATGACCAAAAAAAATGAACAAAACTTTAAGCAATTTTTCTCATGTCAAGAGAGTAGAGGACAGTTAGCCTTAACTCTAATGTAGATTTACCTGAATTTTTGTTGTTATCAGAGCTGAAGGCAAACTAAAAAACGTTATATAAAGTGATGGCATTTTTCCTTTGCTCTCAACACATGAGAAAA
Organism: Pantelozetes paolii; assembly: GCA_034687845.1. Taxonomy (NCBI): domain Eukaryota; kingdom Metazoa; phylum Arthropoda; class Arachnida; order Sarcoptiformes; family Oribellidae; genus Pantelozetes; species Pantelozetes paolii. Next base: position 18,864 of record JAQGAT010000868.1, read on the forward strand.
TCGCTTTTTTGCTGTTTTCATGTGTTTAAACTTCCTTTCCGAGGGGAGCACTGCCAGTGCCGTCCCCAACATTTCTATACTCTTTCCTGTTTGGACTTCCTTTCATATTCATTATATACTATGGACTTATAGTCAGGTTTTGAAAAGAGCGCAAGCGTTCAGGTATACAATCCATTGTATTTGCCATTTGAGAGCGGATGGGATCGGATATGAACAGAAGAGATACGATAGGATAGGGGCGATGGGATAGGATAAGGCTTGGCTCAAACAACTTTCTCAAGGCTTACCTACCTTTCCTTACCTTTGCTTTTGATCCACTTTTATTTATTTCTCCACCTTTTCTATTAATTTTTATTAAATAATTTGTTCATTCATTCAATTGAATACCAAATCATAAATAAATGACAAAAATATTTATTAAACCATTCATTAGTTTAGCGGAAAAATGACATTAAATTTATTTTTATATTATTTTTATTGATTTGTATTTCTTATGAAAAACTTTTTCATCTGTTTTTTAGTAATGATTTTCTTTAGAGAAAGTCTAATAATATTTGAAAAGCATTTTTCAAGCATTTTGTGAAATGAAAAAACAAAAACAAATTATTTTTATTATATTTCAAACAATAATATATCATATTTTTAAACATATCGATGAACCAAATGATAGCATAAACTATTGGTTTTAATAATAAATAATAATTTTAAGCAAAAAATCTTAAATTCATTCAATCTTTTTAAAAAGTATTCAAATAAATATTACTAAAAATCTGTAAACATATCAAACGATAACTAAATATAAATCAAATCATTTGATATGACACACAAATAGTCACGTTTTGAAACATAAGACATATATTCAGCAATTTTTGTGCAAATATTTTTCATTTTATTGAACATTTTATTTGCAATTACCTGAAAATGGATATTAGATTTAATTTCAAAGGCTTTTTCACTGAAAGTATTTATGAAATTAAAAACTAAAATAATATTTTTACTTCAGATTTAATATTTGCGACAATTTGGGTGAATATTGGATAATATTTTGGTATGAATTGAATAAAAACAAAAACAAATCTCTAGTTTTAAGCCTCAGATTAAAACACAAGCGAAGGAAATGTGACTCTAATTAGATTTGAAATGAATTTTTATTTCATTAAAAATTTTTAAAATGAAATTTTGTTATTAAACTATCGATTATTGTATTTAATTAAAGTAATGCATTATATATTTTAATAACATATCTGCGGTACCTGTGCTGTACTTGGATACTATTGTGGTGATCAATACAAATGACATAAAAGTATTTTTCAGTTCACAGCCAAAAGTGAATCAATGAATGAATGAATGAATAATTTGAATCTGAATTTGAAGTGAAATCTAATTAAATGTTAACTTTTATAGTCTATTGAAAAATATTTGAATCTTAAGTGAAGGACTGGTTTCAAGAGTCACTTCAGAGCTGATACATAAAATATATTCATGTTTTTTAAAAAATAGTCACAGAATTGACAATAAGAGGGGATATTTTGAATTGTTTTGTAACTAAAACCTAATAAATTGAATCAAAATGAAAAACTGGATGCAAACAGAAGTGCATAGAAGTTGAGGGAAGACTTAATTTTTGCAAATCAGTTAAACTGAGGTTTGATTCAAACAAATCCCAACGAATTTGTGACTCAAATATAAGAATATATTTCATTCAATATTCACTGAGTTTTTTGCATTTGAGCTGAAATTCAAATCTAAATAATTTATTCAGAGATTTATTTCAACGAGAATTACAGCAAACATGACAGACATTGAGAGACATTGAGAGGTAATAACTGAGAGAGTTATGAATAAAAAAATCACCTTTACTTGTATTGAGTCGTGTTTTGATGTCTTATGTGTTTATGTGTTGTAAATCTTAACTTAACTTATAATTTATGTATTTAAGCAAATGTTGTATCAATGCTTGTGTTTGATAGTCAAACGGACAGTCGATTTGACTTTTGCTGACAAATTTTGATCAAAATGGATGCATGCATTGCACTGTTAGACAGGGATGTGCTCCGAGACGTTAATTTGTAGCGAAAGCCACGAATGCATGCATTGAATACACACCCAAATCGACAAATATATAGAAAGATATATTGAATGCCATCTCAAACCAAACTCAGTGCTGACAACTGAGAAAAAAGTTTATTGCTTTCAATAAGACTCTTAACACACAGGTATATACCGGTGCGACAAACTGTGTGATACCAGAATCAAACTTCTTTCCAATACATCTGACTTTTTCGCATTAGTTTAACACACAGTCCATTGAAGTAAACTTTTTTTTCATTTAATTTTCCTTATATTCAGTTCTCAATTGAAGTCCTTTTACAGACTCTATACTCATATACTCACTCAAAATATCTAAACACTAAAACTCTCAACACTTTCTTGTGCTGTAAATCTCAAAATAGTAGACATCCTTTCCTTTCACTCTATTTCTATCAGAGCCCAAACATTAGTGCAGGTGCTCTAAAAAACTTATATATTTCATGAGAAAACGTATCGATGAGAGAGAGAGAGAGAGAGAGAGAGAGAGAGAGAG